>JAQZBX010071449.1:0-15281 GCA_029593785.1 Cabassous unicinctus | reverse complement strand
ATACCAAGAATAAAAATTATAGTAGCACAAGTCCATTGACACCTGGAGGGTCAGAGCTAGAAAGCTTACCTTCAAAGTGCAAACTTTAACAATGGAATGTTTTAGCAGGGACATAGGACAATCCGCTATCTTTTTCTTGTTGGAAAAAAAAATGTTCAGCAAGTATTTTTTCCTGGCAAAAGTTATCTCGGTTCATGGCAAAACAACTATCACCCACACTTTCACATTCACAAAACCATTCTAAATCATTCTAGCAGGTGGTGGAATGAGGTGCAGGGGAGAAGAAGCCCTTACCTATCTATCACTTAACACAACTTTTATTTAGAATTTAAGTTCTTTGAATCACCTACTTTAAATAGCAACATGTACCTCCCTTAAATCTTCCCTGTCCACCCGCTTATCCCAGACACCCCCAGTGAACCCCTGTATTCTAATGTCTTTTTGTTTTCTAAGCCTCTGCCTGAGGCTGTTGAGTACCACCTCCACTGGAACAAAATTAACACCTAAGGTGCCTTTTCCACGGCACCTTTCTTTTTTCTTTTTCTTTTTTTTAAATTTCCTCTACTGTTGGCGGAATCTTGATGGCTCTGGAGGGTGTATCTAGCTAGATCTCCAGGTCATCAGGCCGAGGCCTGCTGCTGGCACGACTGCTGGCTCTGCTGGAAGGCCGCTGGTCCAACATGGTTAGTGGCTGTAGTTCGTGCCCGGCAGCTACTAGTTTTTTGGAATTCTGGTTATCATCGGGGAAATCAAAAGGCTGTGCGTGGGAGTTAGAGATGGTGCTTCCTGCCTGCCCCATTCGATTTTGCTCTGCACTGTAATTGGCCCAGTTTTGCTCACTTGCTTGTTTGTTGTAATTGCGGCAGGAAGAATTGTTTCTGTCTCCAGTAACCAGCTTGTACCCAGGAGGAGACATGGGCGAGAGCGGAGCAGTGGGTGAGGAGCAGCCATTAAAATAAGCATATTTTTGAGATCCGCAGTCTTTGGCAGGGCTCAGTGGGCCGGTGGTAGCGTGGTAAGGATCAGTTTTCCCCTTCACCCGATCCTTAACGCCCTTGAAGAAGACGTAGAAGAGTTCGATGATGTTCAAGGCCAGAGATACCAAGGATACGACCAGCATGAAGATGATGAAGATGGTTTTCTCTGTGGGTCGAGAGAGGAAGCAATCCACCTGATGTGGGCAGGGAGCTCGCTTGCAAGTGTAGACTGCACTCAGGCTGAATCCATAGATGTACCACTGGATCAGCAAGAAGGCCACCTCAAAGATGGACTTGAAAAGGATGCTGATGATGTAAGTCCGCAGCAAGCCGCCTCGCATTTTCACCTTCCCATGTTCTTCAATCCCATACTTGAACTTCTTTATTTCAATTTGCTTCAAGTGCATGTCCACATTGACACCGTCAGTCTGGGCAACTTTGAGTTCCTCTTCTTTCTTGTTCAATTTCTCTTCTTTTCGCATCACATAGAACACATGGGCCAGGTACAAGAGTGTGGGTACAGACACAAATATGATCTGCAGGACCCAGAAACGCACGTGAGAGATTGGGAAGGACTTGTCATAGCAGACGTTTTCACAACCGGGTTGTTGAGTGTTACAGCGAAAGGCAGACTGCTCATCACCCCAGGCGGACTCAACTGCTGTCCCCAGTAGTAGGATCCGGAAAATGAAAAGAACTGAGAGCCACACCTTCCCTCCAGCCGTGGAGTAGGCTTGAACCTTGTCGAGGAGTTTGCCTAAGGCACTCCAGTCACCCATGTTGCCTGGGCGCCCGTCTGAAAAGAAAAAAAAAAAGGACTACTAAATGATCACAGATTTCAAATATCACTTTGCTAGTGCTCTTCCAAAAGACAAAACAAAAAAAACAAATGCAAACTCTTCCTGTCATTTCCCCCCCACAAAAAGATCTCACAAATTTCCCGAGATAAAGTAGGAGGTCTGTGGCAAAGAGTGAATTGCAATTTGAACCTGTAAAGACGTGTTACTTGTTCAACCACTGACTTGCCATGTGACTTGAGAAGCTGTCTGCGCTAAGTGCCTGTGCTTATTTTATCTGTCTGATAAATGAGGACAGTTCTTGCCTGGTAGGCCTGTGTCTGGGATCCATGCTTAAGAACAATGCTGACGTGTGCTATTCAAGGCACAGGTATCTTAAGAATTAAGGCAAGAACACACATGAACACACACAACCTCAATTGCCAAACCGCGATCCTCTTATATTATCACTTTATTCCTAGTTCTCTGAAATGTTTCCCGTTGGTGTAGCAAGTATATTTTGTGCATTCTCTATGACAGTCCTTTACACTTCTGTTCTTAAGCATAGTAACTTATGTGGTCCAGTAGACTGTCCTGTGTCAAAGGTAAAAATGTTGTACTGAAATACTCCATTTTGATAGTGTCATTATTCAGGAAACTAACTTCAAAAACAAAGACTATGCACATCACATCAAGTAGACATGGAATATGCCTCAGTACTAATTATAGCATGATAAATAAAAAAGACCACTTTTGAGTGTGTTCTCCAGCCAAAATGACTGTTGCACATTTTAAAGTTTTCTTACTGGGAAGCGGCTGTGGCTCAATTGGTTGGGCTGCCATTTACCATATGGGAGGCCCTGGGTTCAATTCCCGGGGCCTCCTGGAGAAGGCAAGCTGGCCTGTACGGTGCGGTGAGCTGGCGCAGCAAGATGATGCAGTAGGGGGAGACAAGCAGACACAGAAAAATGCAAAAAGCAAAATGGACACAGCGAGCACAAACAGCAAAGGGGGGATAAATAAATAAAATAAAATAATAAAGTTTTCTTACTGGGTTCTGAGCCCTCAACATGTGCAATTGATTTAACTTCATGTCTTGAGTCTAGGACATCCCCATTACTGGGATAAGAAGAAGACCAAAGTCTGTAGGGCTGATGAGAACCTCAAAGCTATTTTATCTAGTCCAGTTTATACTTTTAATTGGCAACAGTCCACTTAATGGATGAAAAACTGAGTTCCAAAGGGTATAGGAACTATTCAGCTATCAGCAGAGCCAAAAGAAGACTCAAGAGCTCATGAGCCCCAGGCTAAGGCTTTCAATGTATCACACTGGTTTTTAAATTATAATAAAACTGGGTCAAAGCTAGAAATGTTTCCAGTCTTTGGTATATAAAATTTTAGCCAGGGCTGGAGGCTGGAAGAAATAAATAACATGACATACCAGGCATAGAGAACATGGGCTAATTTTCAGCAGAGTAGTAATTGGAGGGTTTCAAAAAGGATGAAGTAGTCAAAGATTATTTAATAATTAAAAACAAAGCACAGACTTCCCAGGAGCATAGTAATGAATTTTAAATAGTGTAACTAAAAGTAGGATCACGTGGATTTCTCAGAAACATGTTCACAATTTGAATCTAAAGGAGTTTCTCATGGAGTGTAACTATGAGCAGCATTCTCTTTTTGAGAAGTAAATGAAATCCAGGAGAATCTTCGTCTCCATCATGCAACATTATATTTCTGGCTATAGAGGTCATGAGAAAATGAAATGGAACGGACATCTGGCCTGGAACTTCCTAGATGGAACAAAAAGATGGCTGATAGATAAAGCAAAGGTATGCCCCCGCCATCTAAATTAGCAGCTGATAGACATCTTGATAAAGAGCCCACAGATTAGCTGGACAGGCCACATTATAATGGTCATTAAAAAAGGAAGCCTCCCTTCTTTTAGGGCAACCATAAGAGAATTTTTGGAGCTCTATCAATAGACAGTTTCTATGTGATGATGTGTAAATTGGCCCCAATTCTGTTTGGAGAGAATTACAATATTTTGGCAGTGTCATCTGCTTTTGCTCAGAGACACTCCAATGGTGAAGAGAAACACAAGCAACAAAAGCAACCAAGTAAATCAAGTACAAAATGATAAACTGTTTGCTTACATCAACACATCCCTGCAACGGTAGAGCTCAGGACAAACTTAGCATGTTTAGAAATGTAGCTGGACAGAAGTTATCATTTCAGTCAGTGTCTCATCATCATTCAGAGTAAAATAGGATTGTGTAGATGCTTTTGGCAATTGATTACTAAGTTTCTTTATATCTTCTGGAAAATAAAATTTGACTTTCATATGATTCTGAGATTCCACATAGGGTCAGGGGAGGAGTGGTGCGGTAAGGCCAGGCCACCCGCCCCCATCTCACCCGCTTCCTCCCTTGCAGCTGCAAGGGGCCAATATGCCATGATGAGGGTTTTCAAAGTTTTCTTTGCCTCAAAACCTTTTCAGCAGAAGACATCTTATATGAAAGCTCAATACATAAACCTGATCAAAGGAGAGCTTCCTTGGTTGCAGTGGAGGAACAGGGCTCTGCCGTTCTTAGCTTTCTGCTGTGAGCCTAAAAGCCACCTCCTCAGAAAAGCCTTCAAGGATAACCCACTAGATTACTCCCCACTACCCCATTATTCTCCAGAACAGAATTTTCCTCTATACTGTAAGCATCAGGAGGGGAGGGACAAGCCTGTTTTGTTTACTGTTATACATTCAGTGCTTCCAGAAGTACTTGGCATTTGCTAAGTGCCCAACTAAATATTTGTTAAAAGAATCTAGGAATAAATATAATATAGTATATGAATAGGGCCATTGGGCAGTTCTCAATATAGTATTTCTTTATTAATACACCAGCAGTTTTAATTACCAAGTTGTTTTTTCTTTAACCATCATTTGTATTAATGAGTTATACTTTTTTGTCTGAGCAAGATATGAATTCTTCAACTGGACACCTAGAATCCTCTAAGATATAGATACCTGCCATCATCACTACCATAGAGACCATCAGACAATGTTTAATGCAATGGCTCACAATGCTTGGGTCTCGAGAAGAGGTAACCTCGAGTTACCTCTTTTGGGTGGTAGTTCACTTTGTTATGAATCAAAAGTTCTATCAACAGGTTGCCCCCCACCCCCACTAATATTTTCATTTTTCCAAGACATCTTCTTTGAAGACCAAGGTGGCTGCAAGTATACCACCCAATAATTTTGCTTTCACCTCTAGGTTCCCAAGTTGGAATTCTGCATGCCTTCTATGTTCCATGTAAGAGAGTTCTTTTTGGCCCCTAGACTAAATGGCAGAAGTCATGTATGAACTGTCTGAGGACTGTCCTGTCCCTTCCCAGCGGTTCCTGAGCTCATCACAATCACTGGGCAGCATTTGTTAAAAACATATGTTCCTGGCCTTCACCAGTCTGAGTAAATCTGAATTTCTGGGAGTTGGTCCTGGGAAATGGTTTTGTTTTGTTTTTTTTTCCCAAAACAAAACAAATGCCCCAGGTGATTCTGAAGTAAGGTTTTTGGAAAAGCAGGCAAATAAAGATTCACTGGCATTTCTGGTGCTTTCTTGTTCAAAATACTGAAGAGTGGGGAAACGCCAGGAGAGCAGAAAGGAACAGAAAGTGTCCAAAAAGGCCATGGAGCCCTGGATGACAGCATTTCTGGTGCTTTCTTGTTCAAAATATTGAAGAGTGGGGAAACGCCAGGAGAGCAGAAAGGAACAGAAAGTGTCCAAAAAGGCCATGGAGCCCTGGATGACAGCATCTGCTCCTAGGGCATCTGGGAGCTGAGCTCACCCTTGGCTCCACGGCCCCTTGTCACTCCTTTCACCTCCCACTTCTGTTGTTCCCTGAAACGTCCTGCAAATAAAATGTCAATTAAAAATTACTTTTGACTGTCCCTTTTGCCAGGGCCTTAAAAACAAATCACTGTGCCAAAGCTGCAGTCAAGTCTCTCTGTGTTATTTATGTGCTAATACTTCCAGGAGAATTCTCCATGATCCCTGCTCTTAACTTGACCTCAACCAGCACCATCTCTCTTCAGGCTTCATGTCACTAACTTGGTCATCCTGCTTACCAATCTACAGGCTACTCTCCAAGCAAAGAGTCACTCTGAAAAACAAACAAACAAAAAAAAAAAAAACCTAAGCCCATCCCTCTGCTCCATCCACACCTCCAAGTGGCAGACTTTCTCTCTTCTTTGAGATCTCTGCTCAGATCCCACCTCCCCAGTAAACTTCCCTGACCATCAAATATGAAATAGCAATACACTTCCCCAGACCTGTCACTTCCTCTCCCCTTTCTGTTTTACTTGTTATTGTTTGTCTCCCTCCATAAGCAGGATTTATCACTATCTGCCTTCCTAAATTAGAATGTAAGCTCCATAGGAGTTTGTTTTGTCTACTACTGAAAAGAGTAAGAGTTGCTCAATAAATACCTGGTGAATGAATAAAACTGTGCATGTATGAAAAAGATACTGTTGGTGGAGAGGGGGCTGAGAAATGACCCGTTTTTTTTCTTTTTAAAATTCTCCTTGAGATACACTTAATTGTAGTGAATATTCATGCCACAGGGCTTTTAAAACCCCAAAGTTCTAAAGTTTCAAACTAATTAAAAAGGGGACTTTCACAATAAAAAAAAAATGGTACTGTCAGCATTTCATATTGCATTGACTATTAAATTTTCAAATGACTCGAGCAGGCAGTATAACTGAATTAAGGAAAAGAGCTCTTTAACAAAGAGTTTCTTGAATTTACTAACCAAGATCTGGGTCTTTTGTAGAACCAGATCAGGTATCATGGATGTTTCTTGAGTTTGTTGTTACAGGTTAAGATAAACAAAACAATGCAAAACTTGTGTTCCTCTGCCCTTGCTGCAGTAGTCTAACTCGGTACCACATGATCTTCTGGCAGCCCTGGGCACTACTGCAAGAAAAGCCTATTTAAACTTGCATTTATTTTAAGAGTGTAAGGTTGGGGCTTCGAAGGGGAGAGCAGCTGATATTAACCCTGATTAATATAATCTAACTCCATATAGCCTGAGTCTACATGGGCAGGTAAGTGATTTGATTCAGAGATCATTATTCCCTGACTAATCCACTTCATCAGATAATACCCAACCTTTGTTTCCTTATGTCCTTATATTCCTTATGTCTGGATAGTTAGCCTGACTGCAGCACCAAATATACTGCAGGTAAATATCAACTCTGTTTAAAATTCTGCCTCATGGCTTTTTGATTGCTTTGTGAAGAATGACACCCTTAACATTTCTGCAGCATTGAACAGACTAAAGCTTTTTTCGGAGGAAAAACACACACTACTAAGTCATTCTTTCCCTGGCTTTCACTCATCTTCACAGTCAACCTACACCATTCTCCACTGAATAGTGAGATGGGATGGGGATTTAAGTGGTGGGGGGACACAACTCCATCCAAAGGCAGGATGATGCCCCCAATAAGAGGCAATTCCTTTCCTCGTTCAATAGCTATTACTGAACAAACTCACCAACGCTTTAGGGGTGCTGGAGGAAAAACCCAAGGAACTATGCAGTAGTGAGAAGCTGCAGGTTAAAGCCATATTGTTCAATTGTGGTCTGAAGGACTTTAAGACTATTTTATTTGAACAGACTGGTTATTTTGTCATCACAGAAACACACCCTTAGGGTACTCCTGAGTACTGATTAAGAACATTCTGTCTTATTGAATGAGCTATCTCAGGCTTATGAAGCTCTTAGAAAGAGCTAAATAAAGTTTAGCTAATACTCTTCAAAAGATCTTGAGCTATTTACTTTCAAATTTTGGCATTTTTCTTTAGCAAAAGAGCATCTAAGAAATGATTAAGACATTCCTAAAGGTGACCCAAATTAGTTTTCTTGATGATCTTGTTAACGAGTACATTATTGCTATTTTTCACAATTCCACAGCAGATTTATGGGAAGGAACTCGCCCTTTATCAATTGATAGATCATGAAGAGTGTCTGCTTGTCTTTGTGTTCCCATTTGGATGCTACTCTCCCAAACCTCGTATAGAATGTATCTGGCCCACAACAATTATTTTTAAAAACGGGACACCTCATTTTCTATATTACTGTGAATCTTAAGTACTCCATAAACACACACTTCTCTAGAAATTATTTAGAATGTTATGGATGTGAAAATTAGGGAATTTTATAAAGCTACTGATATATGAAAAAAAAACACATGGTTTTAAAATCATTGAAACTTGGCAAAAGATGGTCTGTACAAACATAGCCAAAATGATGAGTTTAGACAGTTGGGCAAAGTGGAGCATTTAGGCAGTTATCCCCTCTCAAAAAAAAAAAATTAAACACCCAGAGGAGGAGCTTTGGGGATTTTTTTCTTTTAACAAATCAATTTTATTGATATATATTAATAAAGCATACTATTCATCCAAAGTGTACAATCAATGGCATTTGGCATAATCACATAGCTGTGCATTTACCACTTCAATCATTATTAGAGCATTTTCATTATCTCATTAATAATAATAAAAAACAGACAAGAAAATTCTTCACCTTTCAATCTCTCTATTCCCCTGCTGCTATTGCTGGCTATTCTGGGGAATTTTTCTTAATTTGATTATCCATACTGAATATTGACATTAATAATAATAAAAACCACCAGGTATTTCCTTCTCTCTATAGAGGTGAAGTGGTATTTGTATGGATAAGCTCAGTCACTTCTCTGCAAACTACGGAAGAGCCTTGAAGGAAAGTCAGAGCCACGGGAAGGGCGGGGTAGAAGATATTAATCATTAGTGACCTTCCTATCATTCCTTCCCCCAAGGTATCTTATATAAAGGCTCTGAGGCTCATACCAAGGTACCTCTGGATAACATAAAAGAAATGGAAAAGGAATGCACTGTGTGCAATTCTCTATGCAGTAACTGGAAACCCTGAAGAACACAACATGGTGAGTATTTGAGAATGCACTCTTTTAGATGACTGGACGGACACTACAGGAAACACCGCCATAAGGGCGAGGAACTGAGTAGATGTGCAGCTGTGCTAATAGACTTCAGGAGGTAACAGAAACATGTAGAATGTTTAACAGTGAAGCAAGTAGGAGCAAAGCACTAACTACCATTGCATTTTCCAGACAGAGGACAGGAGCTAAACCCATACATTGATTAAGGACAATACATCCACCCACGGCCTGGGAGAATCTGCTGGTTCAGGAGTGTGGGTTCAGAATTCAACACACTGCCAGGACAGAATTTGCCTCCTGGCCTTGGTATGATTTTCGGTCAATTCGGCCTAAATATCCGGAAGATAGGGAAATTTTATAATCTATTCTCTAAATTGCCACGGGACACGTTAGACCGGGTTCAAGTGTGCCTCATTTTCCCAAAGTGAGATTCAGCATCTCTCATTACTGCCTTGGCTCGGAGAGCCCAAGAAGTTTAACACACGTCCAAACAGAGCCTGGCTATTTCATCACACGTTATGCCTCTCCTCCTCCCACTCCCCACTTGTACTTCTAGATGGAAAGAGAGGCATGCCTTAGGGTGAGGATGGATAAGCTGGTCAAGGAGAGATTATCGACAACTTTATCAGAGATGTCCGGCAAATATTTAATAGGTAACTAAGATGAAAGCGTGGCCGATCTGCTGCTTGGAGCCCAAGGCCTGGGTTTCCGAACCCTTAATCAAACACCGATTTGCTTTAGGACGCGTCATTATCTCCGGCTTTCTTTCATTAAGGGGTTTTTACCGTCTACCGCTCCCCGCTCCCTTATACTCTCCTCTCAGCGCCAGCCTCATTCTTGGGAAGTTTCGAGAAACTTTCAGGAGAGTTACAAGTGCAATTTAAGCACAACAGTTCCTAAGGTATTCACGTTTCTCTACCAACGTTTATATCACTGGATTCAGCAAGTTTAAGAGAAGAAGAAGAAAAGGACAGTGCAGACGGGGAAGGGGTGAGAGGGGTGGGTAATTAGGTTGACAAATTTAATTAATCACTTGCTACTCTACCATTTGGCTCCTAGCCCACACCCTCTCCTCCCCCGGCTTCCTTTTCGGCGTCAGAACCCGGATCTGCGCACGGTTTGACCTGTAAGGATTTGAAAGAAACACCTCAAAACCCCTAAGGCTTGGGTAGCACAGGAGCCCAGGGCGAAGCCGGCAGATGCTAAGATGGCAGGAGGCGCCCCGCGCCCGCCGGCCCCAGGCCTCTGGCCTCTGCAAAGGTTTCATTTTTAATTGCTTTCCAGCATACTCTGGTGCAAAAACTTCAAACCGCAGGGTCACACCAAGAATTTAAACCAATTATTTTAGTCTGTGGATGGAGGCAGAACAGAGAAAAATTCCCTACCGGGCAGGAAATGCATGGTTGCAGTTATGGCTAACAGAATGTGTGTTACCAATAAAAGCATTTAGGAAATTGAATCCTCTTAACAAATCAGTGTAACCTTTGTCTACGTGCAAGTACCCTGGCAGCTCAAACCTTTAAAAACGCACCCAGACACACAGTTTCCGAACGTCTGTTCTCTAACGCTCTGTAAGCAACCACCACCCACCCAAGGG
Source organism: Cabassous unicinctus (assembly GCA_029593785.1). NCBI lineage: Eukaryota > Metazoa > Chordata > Mammalia > Cingulata > Chlamyphoridae > Cabassous > Cabassous unicinctus. Next base: position 4,946 of record JAQZBX010071449.1, on the reverse strand, counting down.
ACTTCATCTCCTGAACTGCCAACTTATTCGAGAAAAAGCTTGCTCTCCCCGAGGGTTTCAAAGCTTTCCACAGTGGTTGCTAACACAAAGTAACTGTACATCCTTGTTTTAAAAATGCTTAATAGTACAACTCTGAATTTCATACCTTTTCGTTTAATGGGAAGAATATCTAGGAAGAGACCACGTGGGAAGTCCAGTAACCACCAGTTTTTAACAAAGCACTTTGCTAAGAGGCTTGATTTGCAAGCTATTGAACATCAATTAAGATTTCCGTATGGAAAAACAAAACAACAACAACAACAAAAAACCCACAAAGTAAAGAATTCTACAGGAAGCACACTAAAGCAAATTTGCACTTTGATTTTTAGAGCTGCTGTCAGTCAATTCCCAACTCTAGCCCCCCACCCCCAAACAAATGACTAAGCACCTAGACTATTACTGATAACAAAAGTTATACTCTAAGAAAATTATACTTTTAAATGGAGAACCAAATATCCATTAAAGTAGCTCTTTATTCTAATCGCAAAGATCTGGACCTTAATTTACCTGTTGCATCAGTAACAGAAACCTTTAATAGTCAAAATAAACATTCAGTTGTAGCTTTAAACCTATAGAAACACTTTCTAAAGTTCATCACTCCATTTACAGTATCCTAAATCACAGCTACATTCTAGCACACTTAAAAACTTTCGAAAAGTTTACTTGTAGAAAAAGAAACTAATAGGTAAAGTGTTTTTAAAACTTACTCTTTCGCTTAAAAGAAATGAAGCAGGCACGCCAAGTGATTGAACTCCTTGGAGGATGAAGTAAAATGAGAAATTAAGTTCAGGCACTCAGACCTGTCTATTTAAAGTTTAAAAGTCTGCTGCTGTTTGGTACTTTCCTTACTCCTTCCCCCTAATGAAAGAAAAGTGCTGATACCTCGTAAAAGCTTTTTTCTAACTTGGAGCGCAGAGCTTTTAAAAGTTTCAAGCCACCGACTCAACAGGAGGAGGGGCTAGGAGAAAGGGGAGGGAAAAAGGAAAGGCGGGCAGGAAAGTGGAGAGGACGCTGGAGAACGTGCAAGGGTGGCGGAGAAGAGCCGGAGGAGCAGCGAGGAGGAGATAAAGTTGTGGTTTAAATTTGCTGACGAGAAAAAAAGAAATGGCATTAGTGACGTGACTACCACTACGTGGGGTTCCTCCTTCCAGATCACAGTGACTGGGTTTTGGTCTTTGTTTCACCAGAAGTCCGGGGAAAGTTTTAAAACGGTATATTTTATAATAGTACAACCTTTTCTTTAAAATAAAAGGAGCATATTTTAGAATGTATAAAAATGGTGGGAAAGGATCTAGTCAGTGCAAAATTGTTTCATCTTGGGCAAGGTGTGTGAAGTTAAAGGTGGGTGTGAGTGAACTATTTGATGATCTAATTCCTCTCCCCATAATTTAAGCAGAGACAATTAACAAAGGAAGTGGTGAGGCTGGGAGCCAGACATTTCAAAAACGGGCACATAGGGTGGAATATCCACCCCAATCTACCTACCAGCCCCTTGACTGCTTTGAACTTTTACACTTTACTTCATTTTAGTAAAACGATTATATATATATATATATATATAATCAGCTTTGTTAGAGAATGATCTCAGCCCCATACATGACAACATACTTGAAACCAAATATGTTGTGGCGAAATGGGATATTTTTATTGCGTGCAGGCTGAAATTGCCTGATACATTAAGTTGCCCTTGAGGGGGTCCCAAAAATGATAGGCCTTTCCCTGAGAGCAAGTACCCCTAAACCCTCAGGAGAGTTTTCTGTCAAACGACAGCAAAGCTGTGCGTATAATCTTTATGTGCTTCTGCACGGCTTGTGCCCTGTCTTTTTTCAGGACTCTGCATTAGGGTTTACGATGGCCTGAGTCATGTGGCCTCGTTCTTAGAGTGGGCCGCCGTTGAGGGCTCCCCAGATGCCACAGCAGAGGGCTGCGGTAGGACAGTTCCCTGTAAACAGAGTTCAGTGACGCTCCTGAGATTGGGTAGGGAAATCTTTTTGCCATTATTCGCTGGAAACAAAACAACTCGCCCAACCTTCATTTTCCTAACCCTTTTCTTACTAACACAAATACCAGAAAAAAGAAGAATTACAAATATTTCCTGGTAGATATTCTTCACCAAATATACTTTCACTGAAATGACTAATGAAACATCTTCTGAAATACCAGTTTTTAGACATGATTTTGCTCTCTCGTTTGCTGGCTGTACTATTTCCAATGGGACATTTTTCTTTAAGCGAAGGAAGAGGGGAAAAGGTGCTACGGAGGTAGAAAACTGTAATCTGACTTTCAGATCTTCAAACTCAACAACCCATACCTGCTGGTTTTGTGTTTTATATTGTCCTTTCCTTCAAAAAATTCTGCTTGTTTTGTACTAAAACTTATTTCATCGGATTCAGAACACATTCATAAAAAGGTGATTCATTCTTTTCATTATAAGAAAATCTGGTTTGCCCCTTTTTAAAAAAGAGTAACCTATGACTCATTTAATTTGCATAATGAATTGATTTACTTTTGTAAAAATATGTTTCATGTACAATGTTACTGATACTATCCATTTTATTAAAAGGATTCCTAAGATGCTAATTCAGAATTAATCATATGAAGAAAACTTGTGATTGGCTATTTCATAACAGGGTTTTAAAGCATAAGTTGTCTTTATTTTGAACTATGTTTTGTTAGGTCTGTAAAGGATATTGATGTCTAAGTATTCTGCTGCTCTTTTTAACCTATACCTATACCTATATACTAACTGGAAAGAGAACTAAGAGCCAAAGAGATTCTCATCAGAGCATGGACCATTAGTTTTCTTAATATATGGAAAGCACTGTGTCTTCTATTTCTAAAATAATTTTCCCATGATTATTCTTAGAAGAGGAAGACTTCCTATGTAATCTTCTCTTCTTTTAGAATAATGGCACCAAAATGTGCTACATGAGAAACAGCGCACAAAGGGGCTGGGTTAATGTGAATGGCCTCCCTGTTGTTTAATTTTTTTTTTTAATTAATTTTTAAGGACTTTGAATGCCTATCTCACCCAAACTCTGGTGGATTATTCTCACTTTAATGAGTACCATAAACATTTAAACAGAACTGGTGGTTGTAGATTAGAGGCTAGAGATGAGAATTAAATGGGGAGGACAAGAGAGAAGGGCTACAGAAACTGATTTTGGAGTTTTGATTGGGAAAATACTGATGATACTAATACACACACAAAAAGGAAGTTAGGGGGAGGTACTGATTTACAGAAACAGATCATGATTTCAATTTGGAATATTTTTGTATTGAGGACTGAAACATGTATCTAAAGAGATATGACTGATGATTTAAAATGTGGCCTGTGGAGTTCAGGTTAAAACTGCTATAAACATTGGGATTATATCCAAAGAACGGATAGTTGAAGCCACAGGTACAGATGAGATTACTAAGAGATGATTTAGAAGGTGAGTCAGAAAGATAGAGCACACAGCTTTAGGGGATTTTCCCATTTCATGCATGCAAAGAAAAAAGATGAAGAGAAGAGATGAAGCAATGTAAGGAAAAGGACGTGTAAAATGGCTACATGTGCGCTTATTTGTAAAGGAAAAATCATAAGCTTTGAAAAAAGGACAGTTATCTTTAATACAAGAGTGAATGCAGAAGAAAAATAAGGTTTGAGGTAGAGAGACGGACATTAGAAAACCAGAGTTTGAAGATAACTTCTCAAATTAAGTAAGGTTATCAGCTGCTTCTGAGGTAAGGGTCAGTTAAGCAGCGTTGACAAAGTCTGCAGTATCTCCTGGGGATTTCAAAGGTAGCTGTGGAAGAGTAAAAGGATTATCCTGAGACTGAGAGGGCCTAGGATGGTCTTGTAATCAAACAAGTTGGCATTCATATTTAGATTACTTTCATTAGCATCAGAATCAGTGGATTTCCTTTCTATTTCCATTGTATCTTTTATTTGACAGCAAGATAGGAGTAAAAGTTAATTTGGAGCTCAATAAAATGAAAGCTTAGAAATGTACTCAAACTATTCAAGCCAGCCAGAAAATGTGTTCTTCTTAACAGGACTCTTTGTTTTTCGATCAGATTTCCTTCACAGTAGTAAAGATTTCCTATCATATTACAGACTTGTGCTAGAATAATCCTTTTCCAATAGGTATTCTTCTGGGATCTGACAATTTGCTTCGTAGTGTTGTTCAATCATATTTCCTTCACAGTAGTGAAGAGTTCCCATCATGTTGCAGACTTGTGCTAGAATCCTTTTCCAAAAGGTATTCTTCTGGGATCTGACACTTTGCTTCCTAACGGCGGAGTTTCACTTACCTGAAACTTACGTCCCCATTTATTTAGCATTCTGTCATCCCTGACAGAGATTAAAGCATCAACGCTTGACTCGAATGGGGTAAAATTTAAATTTATTTCTGCAGCTCACATTTATCTCCAAGCGGTTCTTACTGTAAGGCTACGCGAAAAAAAAGTATTTGTCGAGGGAATATTTTGTTTTATTTTGTTTTGTTTAATGGGAAAGACTTCCAGCCCGTGGATAAATTTGTCTTTGGCGCCACCTTCTGTACGGAGTGAAAATGAACATCCTAAGAAGTAACTGTTAAGTCATTTGATATTTAATGTTTGTTTTTTTAATTTCACCTTTTTATGAAACTTGATTAATTTTTACAACATTTATGAATGTTTACATTCATTCTTTCAGCAAATATTTATTATGTCTCAGGAACTGTGCTAATAGCACAGTTGTTAAATTTATGCAGTGAAGACAAAAACAGTATCATGGTTGAACTTTATTCAGCTTTAGGGTTTGAGCTTTAACTAATTGAATTTTGAAAAAGCAAGCAAATAACAGCAGAGAAAAGAATACTAATTTTTTTTTTGTTTTCTTTTTAAAGAACATGCTCTTTTTCTCTACAATTCCATGG
>JAQZBX010071448.1:0-14917 GCA_029593785.1 Cabassous unicinctus | reverse complement strand
AAAAGGTAGAAGAAAAAGAAAAAAAAAAAGAAAAGACTGGAAAGATGAGAAGAAAGAAAATGAAGATCAAACAAGAGAAGGTGGAATGAAGAAAAGAAAAGGAAAATGGAAAAATGAAAGAAAGAAAAGGAAATTAAAAAAAGAAAAGAAAAAAAAAAGGGTGGGGAAAAAACAGACCTCCCTCTCAGACCACTAGTAACTGTGTCAGGCTGCCAGTGCTCACCATCAATCATCCCATGGCCTGCCCTGTGCAGGTAAGGTAACTGGATGCAGAGAAAAAAAAATTTTTTTAACAAAAAATAATGAAACTACAAAAATCTCTAAGTTCCCTGTCATAAGGCTGCTTGTCCCAGAGCTCTGCCTTCCCTAGGGAACCCACTGGGTGCCTGACAATCCACGGGATCACTCTCTGGTTCCCTTCTCTTCCGGGCTGGTTGGACGTCTGAGTGCTTGCTGGCTCCCTCTCCTGGCTCCCCTCTCACCTAGGCGGTTGGAGATCTGTCAGCACACTCCGTCACTGACCCAGATCCTCTCTCTTCCAGGGCAGGTGGTTGTGACAGCTTACCAGATCAGCTCCCCCCTCCCCTTTCTCTGGAGCCGCTGCAGCTCGGAGCTCTCCTTTTCCCAGCTGAGAACCAGCTGAGATCCAGTCTACGTCTACCTGACCTATCTTCCTTCCCGCTATTCTTCCCTCACCCTGAGCTGGTTGGGTATTGGTCCCCACACCTGATTGCCCCACAACTCCCCCCAACCCCCGCCTCAAGAGCCTGCTGGGCACCGGGATGCACCCCTGGTCACCCAGTGGCCTTCCTCACTCTCAGAGCCTGCTGAGCGCTGGTCTTCCAGCCAAGTCACTTCCCTGGCTTCCCTCTCCCTCGGAGCAGGCTGGGAGATATATCCTATGGCTTCCCTCTCTCCTGGCCAGCTGGGTCCTGTCTCTCTAGCTGCCCTCTCCAATTGCCCCCAAGGTCCCACAGCTTCCCTTCTGTCAAGTAAGCCTGCCTACCTTCCCACAGTTTCTGGAGGAGTGCAGCCTGCCGTTCCCTAGTCCCATGCATACACTTTTTTTTCTCTCTCCCTCCCCCCTTGTTGTTGCTTTTTGCATTCACTGTGTCCATTAGCTATGTGTTCTTTCTGTGTCGTCTCCCTTTTGTCTTGTTGTGTCATCTTGCTGCGCCAGCTCTCTGCAGCACGGGCCACCAGCTCTCCGTGGTATTGGCCAGCTTGTCTTCACCAGGAGGCCCCCAGAATCGAACCCAGGGCCTCCCATATGGTAGATGGGAGCCCAGTCACTTGAGCCACATCTGCTTCCCCCATTCATACACTTTTACGCATACTAATTCATTTAACTTAATTTTCAGTTGTACTAGACATGCTCTTCTTAGGCAGCTTTGTTTTACTGACTATAATATTGCCTACATCTTAGCCACAGCCAATTGGACAAGGGTGGGAGAGAATATGTCACCAACGTACAGTCTCTTCATAGCTGGCCAACAAACTATGAAGTGGCCTGGCATGAAAAGAAGGTGGCCATTTTGGTTCTCCCTCTTCTACGAACATGGACTGGGAAATACTTTAATAATAAACCAGTGATATCTGAAGCTAAAGGAATACATTGAGACAGGAGCCATATGGAAGAGTCTAAAGGGATCATGAAACTTTGTCTGGAAAGGGACAAATAGGTTTTGTAGCCCACAACCACTCAACTCTGCCATTGTACTCAAAAGTGGCCAAGAAAATAAGTAAATGAATGAGTATAGCTGTGCTTCAATGAAACTTTATTTACAAAAGCAGGTGGCAGGCCACATTGACCCCCAAAGCCAAAATTTGGCCATCCCTCGTCTAGACTATGATAGATCAAGGTACACTGAAATGATGAGAAATCATAAGTTATGTGGTAAAAAGAAAATACTGATGGTGGAGAGGAAGAATAGGTAGTTGATGACAGGAAACCAAAGTGGATAATCTCTGGGAGGGTGGCCAACTCAGTTAATGGCAGGACCTAGATCTTCATATGAAATCCTGCAAAGTTTCCTTAGTCCCCAGTTACCCTGGGGACTGCACTTGGGGGAATCATGGGAGATCTCTGCTTTTGGGCTCTAAATAAAATTCAGTGAATTAGGTATCATTAATCTGGTCTTACAACCGAGGGAACTTAGGTTTAGAGAGACAGAATATTTGCCCAGGTCACCCATGTGGTAACAGTCAGTATAGGAACCTGGGTCTTGTGATTCTTAAGTTCAGAATGCCTCCATTCACCCCCAAACCAACACTCCAGTGCACTTCAAAAGCTGCCACTTAGTAAACAAAGCTCTGTGACCTAGAAAACAAAGATTGCTCTTGTAAGATAATTATAAACATCTTAAATAAGGCACACAGATCTGTGCTTTAACGGACATTCTGATAAATTTCTGAGGGAGATACTTTCAAAAGATGATCACCATCAATTCCTCTTTTCCTGGTATGCACTTGCTGCTCCTCCCATTAGTGGTGAAGTCTGCTTCCTCTTTCCTTGAATGTGGGCTGACCTTTTGGCTTCCTTTAACCAAGAGTATGTAGCAGAAGACATTATAGGAATTCTGAGCCCAGACCTTAAAAGAACTTGCAGCTTCCGCTTCCTCCTGTTGGCATCCTAAACTATATTGTTTAGCAAGTCTGGACTAGTCTGCTAGATGACTAGAGGCCACATGAAGAGAGGTTCTGGAGGATGAGAGGTCACCTTGGATGTTCCAACCTAGTTGAAATCAAATGCATGACCAAGTGAGATCAGCACAAAAACTACCCACCTGAGGGAGGATCATGGGAAGATGATGGAGTAGGATGTTCCAGGATTAAGCCTCTCCACCAGAACAACAATTAAACAGGCAGGAACTGTCTGAAACAACTATTTCAAAACTCCAGAGTCCAGTAGAACACTGTACGACATCCAGGGGAGAGCAAGAGGAAGAGGCTGGGGAATCACGGCAAAAACTAGTAAACTGCTCTCTCCATGTGGTGGCTCCCAGCACCATCCCCCACTCTCAGAGCACAAAATTGTGGGTTCCAGCCTCTGGCTAGATCACTGATGACAGAAAGGGACATTAAAATCCTCTTCCTCAAGATCGGGGTTGCTGGGGGCCCAGCACTGAGAGAGGCAATTGTTATAAACTGCTGATAAAGGCAGCTGAGGAGACTTAAGGCCTGTAAAGCATAGTGACTTCAGTGGTGGGTGATGATTGTGTTAATAGAACAAAAACAAGAATGTTATTCTCTTATGAGGTGTTAAGAATATGTAGATACATGGGTAAAATACAACTTATGTAATGTATAGACTATAGTGAACAGTAACACTAATATTTTTACAACAATGGCAAAGAAGGTACTATATCAATGCTAAGGGTTAATAATGGGGGTGTATAAAAGGATATGGGATTTTTCCTTTTGGAGTAATGAAAATGTTCTGAAATTGACTAAGCTGATGAAAGCGCAACTCTGTGATGAAACGGAGAACCAATGAATACACACTTTGGATGGATTGTACAAGGCATGGGTCTAACACAGGGAATCCGGTGGTGGAAGATGGACTGTGGTTAACAGAACAAATATGAGATCGTTCTCTCATGAACCATAACAAAAATATAATATTAATACATGGTGTTAATAAGGACGGTTTGTGGGAAAAATACACCAAATATAAACTATGGATTAGAGATAGCAGTAATATTGTGACAATGTTCTTTCTTTCTTTGTAACAAATGTGTCATTACAATGTAAGGTGTTGTGGTGGGGTGATGTATGGGAATCCTGTATGGTATGCACGAGTTCTTCAAATTTTTTAAAAAAAAAAAAAGGTACGCAGAGCTGTGGAGGGCAGTTCAAGGGATGTATTTGCTGGGAAAGTCAAGAAAGCACAGCTTTGAGGAGCCTTGGAAGAAGCTATTGGTGCCTTCCTGACCACTTCCTCAGGGCACTCTGGAGCAGGTCTGTGCCTCCTTCTGGTTCAGAAAAGGCTGACTTGGGAAACTCCTCTCTCCTGTGCAATCACCCCCTCCTAGAATTTGCCCTCAGGGAAAAGCCACTTGAAATGACAAGGAAAGCTGTATAAGAAACTATTGAGGCAGACGGCCTAGGGCAAAGGAATGCCTGCTTTAAACACCCAGAAGAGGGAGAAGATCTGTCTCCTGGGAAACAGAGGGGGCATTCAAACTTCTGTAAATTGGAACTCCAAAGCAACTAACCAGCACGAGCCAAGGACAAAGACACAGTCCCAGAAAAGACAGGGAGGATACTGCACTTTGCATTTGCTGTGGGCAAGTTTCCTGAGAGGATGGCTGACACTCAGGAAAACTCTGTCATATCACCAGCTGGTTACAAAATCAAGAAACAGACATTTCAGGGGATAAATCCTAGAGTTAATATTTTAAAACATTAAAATTTACAGTGTGCAGCAAAAGAGTACAAGACAAACAAGAAACAGGAATGATAGCCGTTCAAAAGGAAGAGGATAAAAATCCAGAAAACACCAATGAAGAAGACCAGACTGTGGACATACTGAACAAACACTTTTTAAAAAATTATCATAAAAATGCTCAAGGAAATGAAGGAAAATACAGAGAAAGAACTAAAGGATATCTGGAAAACAATGAATGGGCAATATGAGAATCTTAGTAAAGAAATAGAAATTTTAAAAAGGAACCGAACAACTTTTGGAGGGTGTTTTACTTTGCTAAAACCTTCTAGGAGCAATATACCAGAAATGAGTTGGTTTTTACAATGGTGATTTATGAACTTATAGTTCTTATTTATGATTTATTTATTTATGGTTTATGATTTATGAGCTTATAGTTCTGAGACTGTGAAAGTGTCACAAATGTGTTCTCCCTGAGCTGCAGCTGTGGACAATCAGGCACATGGGAGAACACAATGGCACCATGTCCTCATCTCACCTCTCTTCTTCAGGCCTTGTTGCTTTCAGTTTCTGGCTTCAGTGGCTCCTTTCAGCTTATAGGAGTTTCCTCTCTGTCTCTGCAGCTTTTTTCTGTGTCTGTGGCTTTTTATTCCTTGGTTTAGAAAATCCTGATCTTAAAGCGAATCCATTCCTATGCATGTAAACCTGTTGTAGGTGGGACCTTTTGATTAAATTACTTCAGTTAAGGGCCTTTGATTAGGGAAGCGGGTGTGGCTCAGTGGATAGAGCCCCCGTTTACCATATGGGAGGCATCAGCCCACCGTGCCGCGCGAGCCGGCCTGCCCTCACAACGAGGCGCCAGGAAGCGAACCCGGGGCCTCTCACATGGCAAACGGGTGCTCCATCCATTGCGCCACACCTGCTTCCTGCCGTGAGGTTGCTGCATCAGCCCACCGCACCGCTCAGGCCGGCGTGCCCTCACAAGGAGGCCTCGGGGCGCGAACCCGGGCCTCCCATATGGTAAAAAAAGAGGCAGTGGCTTGAAATACTTAAAGTACTAAAAGAAAACAATTATCAACCAAGGATTTTTCTATCCAGCAAGGCTTTCTTTCAAAAATGAGGGACAGATTAAGACACACCCAGTAAACAATAGCTGAGGGAGTTCATCACTACTAGACCTGCCTACAAGCAAGGCTTAAGGGAGTTCTTCAGACTGAAAGGAAAGGACACTAGACAGTGGTTCAAAGGAGCATAAAGAAATAAAGACCTGCGGTAAAGGTAACCATTTGGGTAAATACAAATGCCAGCACTTTTGTGTGTACTTTTTGGAATGTAAATCTACTTCTTGTTTCCTAGGTATGAAAATGCAAATGTATAAAATTAATGATAAATCTATTGTTTGGGACATATAATATACAAAGATATAAATGGTAACAATTTTTTTTAAAAAGGTGGGGGGATGGATGGTATAGCAGTTTGAGATGATTATGAACACTTAAAAGAGAAATTATCTTTGTAAACTGGTCTGTTCCTCTGGACATGATACCCTTTGATTGTATTAAATTCAAGGGTTGTACATTTACTTAATTAGATCAAGATTAGGGCTTTGATTCAATGACGTCATTAGGGTAACTCAAGGTTGAGTTCCTAACCCCTTGATGGGCTATATAAATGGACACACACACAGGAGAAGATAAACACGTGAATAGGGAGAGCTCCATAGACACAGAAGAGGAGGGAACGAAGACGATATTTGTCTATTTCTTCTTATGTCTCCCAACTTTCATTATATCCCAGAATTATGAATAGTATAGGGAAAAGACTCTGGGTTCTCTTATGTTTCTCTAAATATTATTGCTTTCTTGTTTTAAAAGGCAGTTAACTTGGCTAGACTCGAACTGCAAACTATTTACCCTATAGCAAGCAGCAGCTGAGGTCTCTGCTCAGTTCTTTTAGCTTTGGCTGGTTGCTTGGAATGTGCCCCACACATGTGTAGTGCAAGGGTCAGCCAGAGATTTGAGCAAAGCCACTTTCCTTTAGTGGCTCTCTTCCCACTCTGCCTCCCACTTTCCAGCTATTATGGTCACAGTGAATTCTGTCCTCTAGTTCTTCAGGTCAGTAACACTAGCAGTTTTCTGTTAGTTTTAGCCCCCCTACCTGAAAGAGACCTAGAACTTCTTCTCTTAGCCAAAAACAAAACAAAACAAAAACAAAATTTACCCAATGCTATTCCCTTTTTCCAAATATAGGCTCCTCTCCAATTCCTACCTGCTTTTTACTGCTCTCCAGTGGCTTCAGGTAGTCTTTAAAAAATATTTTGACCAAAAGTTTTAGTTATCTGCAGAAAATTTGGTCCAATAGAAGCTATACTAATATTACTGGAAGTCAGAACTTTGCAATTTTATTAATTGCTAATATGCAATGTGAATATTATATGGAATATAATATATAACGTATACTAACATATTTGACCACAGAGCTGCTTTTTAAATGAAATAGCTGCAGAATTACTGCTGTGCTTTGGGAAAAGCCAATCAAAGGATGGCCTTACTGAAGGTGACCTTACAACTTCTTGCCAAGTACAGACCTTGCTTATTATCCACTTAGATTTAATGCTCACCTAATTAAATGCTGTGGAAAACATGCCTACTTTAAATACCTTGCAATTAAAGGTGAAAGTTTGACCTTCATTATACAGCAAGGATGGTGAAGGAATATAAATTGATTTCAACCTCAACTGGACAAGAGAAAATTTCTGAATATGAGGTTGTATTCTGACAGCTTGGCACTCTGAGATGGGAATAAAGACAGAACAAATACGTACAAAGATAGGTGCATGAGGCAATATGCATCACATGGAGGCAATTTTTACATTTACTACTACTGACCAGCTCAGTGCTTTGTTCCAAGTGAGCAATAATTTGTATTTTCCCAACTTTTTATTTTAAAATGTAAACTGCAGAACAATTGAAAGAACAATAAAATAAACACATATACCCTCCAATATATTCAACAAATGTTACATTTTGCATTTACCACATTCAATTGCTCTGTGTGTGTGTGTGTGTGTGTGTGTGTGTGTACACCCTGCTCTCCAACACAGAGTTTTTAAAATAAGTTGCAGGGATGATATAACTTACCTATAGATACTTCAGCATGCATCTACTTAGAATAAATTAATTGAATAATATCATCTAATATCCACTTGAGGGAAGCATGTAGTTCTTGTCCCAGATGATGTCTTTGGGATATTAGATTTCCTCTTTAGTACAGAAATCATATCCCCTCTCAGAAAAAAAGATGGTGAAATAGAAGAAGGAAGCAGGGAGAAGATAACAATCTTGTGAAGTAAATGTTGGTTACTAGTCCATGGGGTACACATAGCACATAAGTATTATTGTATAGTACACTATTCTAGCAAATTAATTACTATAAGCAGTGGTTCCCTTCTAGGCTTGAGAACAGTCACTGACCTCAAATAGCTTACAAGTTGATCGGGATCTGATAAAATATGCCTGAATGCCCCATCCCACCTTCTCTGCCTTGCTAAACTCAGCACCTCCTCTGAAACTCACATCAGGCATTACCTAAGAAAAACCCTCTCTGGCTCCTACTTTTTCTCCTTTGCTCTTTCTCCCACTACTCCTGGTCTGGGTGAAGTGTTTCTCTTCAGAATTTTCAAAGAACCCAATTCTCGCCTCTAATTCTTCTTATCAGACTATATTTATTGCTTATTGTCTGTTCTGCATTGATCTCTACAAGTGCTGGGGAGTTAATATTTGTATCCCCAGGTATATGGTAGAGAAAGATAAATGTTTGTTGAATAATTATGAGAGGCTAATCAGCAATATAAGCAGACTATGATGGCCTGAGAGGTAGTCGGTGGGTGGGAAAGAGAAACTAGCATGGGAACAGCAGAATGGGTGGGGGCTGCTGCCCTGTGTGGCTGGACAGTAGGGATTATGAGATTGGCTCTTGGCAGAATTACTCACTGGCCTTTTCTCTTCGTCTCTTCTCTGTGTAGGTTCTCAGTGTCCTAATTCTCCTATTTTTCACGGACATTCACATAAAGGTGTGTGGCAAAATGGCATGAGCAGAGGGCACCTCTTGGGACCATTTGGAGAGCTTGATATGTGCTCCCTGGAACCTGGGGAACACAGTGGGCTAGAGTTTGCCTCTACTAGGAAAGTGTAAAAGGTAGAGAGACAGGCCAGCCAGCTGCTCACATAGCAGGAGCAAAGGAGAGGGAGCTGCTTCACTGGGCTAGGCCTGCAGCTCCAGAGACCATTGGGCAGAAAACGCATCTCCCATCAGCTGGTCAGTTACACTGTCTTTAAGCCAACACTTAGACTTCTGGCAATACCTCCAGCTTTTCTCCTTGAAAAGAGTTAACTTAGATAAGATCTAAGATGACTCCTCAACTGTTTATCTCCCCTGGGATTTCTTCCAATTTCCATGATAAACAGTTATATGAAGGACAAAGACTTTGAGCCAAGAGAATAAATCTTTAATTATAGAATGTTAGGCTTTAGGGAGCTAGAAAAGAGGAGGAGGGCAGGGCAAGCTGAAAAGAGCCATTACCTGAAAGGTCACCCATTATAAGGACAGACACATTTGGGTAGAGAGGATGCTGGGTGTGTGAGATGTACTGGAGCCCACAATCAGTCAACCTCTGTTTATGCTGGAGGTAGCCCATCAGGCAGTGCTAATTTATATTGTGGATCTGGATTACAGTTTATTTTTGTTTTGTCAAAAGACAAAGACCACCTATAGAATTACCCAAAGGCTGTTTACTTGGATCTTACTACAGTAAGGGAGTCAGTTACCATCCTATTTGTTCTGGTATGAGACTCAACAGTGAAAGGGGTTTCATAGAGTAAAAGGAGGAAAACTTAAGTTAGTATGTGGTCAGTGAGTGTTCCATTCAGGTGAAAGTTTTGGAAGTTGGGGGAGATTTTTTGATTGGCTTCAGGTATATTTGGCAGTCTTTGGTTTACTACATTCTGGTATATAACTGGGAGCTTTCCAGGCTGAAGAGGGTCATGTACCTTTTCCTGTTTCTAAGAGAATATCTGGTTCTCAGTCTCAGGGTCAGAATCATACATAAGAATTTCCTCAGCTTGGTTTATGTTAAGGTAGAAATTTAGTTTGAAGTCTAGTCCAATAAATGTTGTATGTTTGTACATGTATCTATTTATATGAATCTATCACATTGAGCTAGACTGAGACTTGTCACAAATTCCCTCTTAGAGAGTGAAAGTAGAGAGGGAAATGTAAGCAGTAGAAGGCCAAACTGGATAAAGTCTGAGATTTCTCTTAAAGTAAGATTGTGATGTGATTTCCTGAATTGTTACCTCTTCTGTGACTTAGGGGCTGGAGGGAGTCTGCAGTTGACCTGGATGAACTCCAGAGGGCCAGCCCCTGGCTCAGCCCTGGCACAGCACATGCAGGCACGGCCACCCAGAGCCTTTCTGGTCCTGGGGCCACTCAGTGCTCTTTCCTCCTCTAATGTGGCACACCTGGCATGGAAGAACAGAGAGTAGGAAACATCCTTATCCTTGCCCCAATGCATGGCCCAATTTTCCCTCTCTTTTACCAGAGCTCACATTTCCCCTCTTATCACTCGCTAGGGGGTCTTTGAGCACACTTCTGAGGGGTCTGGAATCCTTTAGAAGCAGAGTGAAATTCAGACACAGAAAGAAAGCCACAGGAAGCAAGAAGCTGAACATCAATAGAAACTGGAAGAGAAGGGAGAGAGCAGGAAATGCCACCATGTGCCTTGCCATGTCATGGGCTAAGAACCAAGGATCCCAGGCAGCCAGCTCCAGAACACCACAGTCTTCAGAAAGAAAGCATTGCCTTGATGACACTTTGATTTGGACATTTTCTCAGCCTCTAACTGTGAGCAAATAAATTCCCATTGTTTAACCAGACCCATTTCATGGTATTTGCTTGAGCAGTCTAGGAAACTAGAATACTCTCTTTCTGTCTCTCTCTTCCTTCCCTTTCTCTCTTTCTCTCTGTTATTTTCCAGAACACTGGTTCGTAACTAGGGTGCACCAAGTAGAGATTGAGAATCACTACTACAGTAGTTGATTGTATGTGCATGATTTTTTATTTTCTTATTTGCTATTTTTGTTTTTGTATGTACATGATTGTATTAGTCAGCCAAAGGGGTGCTAATGTGAAATACCAAAAATGGGTTGGTCTTTATAAAGGGTATTTATTTGGGGTAGAAGTCCACAGTTACCGGGCCATAAAGCATTAAGTTTCTTCTCTCACCACAGTCCATTGCCACGTGTTGGAGCAAGACAGCTGCCGACGTTTGCCAGGGTTCAGGCTTCTGGGGTTCCTCTCTTCCCAGGGCTGCGTTTCTCTCCGGGCTTAGCTCCTGTTTCCTCCACAAGGTCAGCTGTAGATGATCAGGCAAATGGCTTGCTTCTCTTCTCCTGGGGCCTTCTTTCCAACATCAAAACTGCTTCTCAAAAGACTGCTTCTCAAAACTGTTCTTGCCATGCCTTTTATATTTGATTCCCCACCCACCAAGGGGTGGGGCTCAACACCCTAATCATAACCTAATCATGCCCAGATTAGCAGATCAGTTTACAAGCATGATCCAATTATATTTTTGGAATTCATAATTACATCAAATTGGCCAACGGTTACAATGATTAATCATCTTTAGAGACTTCTTTTCTTTGAAAACATGTCTAATAGAAAGAGAAGCAGTTTATAATTTTATTAATATAACTAAAAGCATAATTACCAAGTAGCTAATTAATTAATAATGGCTATCTTTGGAGGAGGGTAGGATAATGGGCATTTTAAATTTCCCTCTTTTGGCTTTATCTGTATTTTCTATAATTAACATATATTGCTTTTGTAATAAGAAAAACATTACAAGTACTTTAAAATGTATATTATCAGAAACACATTTGCCTGGTTGACATTGTCAAAATCTTTGTTTGGTCTAGTTTAGAAAGAAATCAAAGAGACACTTTTAAAACCAAAATAAATGCTTTCATAAATACTTTCTGATTGAGAAGTATATCAGGAAAGAGGAACCAAAGCATTTGCCAAGAGCCCAAGTTGGTCAGATGCTAGACTGAAGTGAGGGATCATTTACTTTGCAGCCTTGTTGATCCCTGGAAACATAAATATTAAAAAGTCTTCCAAAGGTAATGCAAATTACTAGAAACTGGGCAGTGTAGAATTCTAAGAACAAGACAGAACAGGAAGATCTGGGTTCTTATAAGAACTTGATCATGGTCCAGGAGAGTAATCTTGGGCAAGTCATTTAATCTCTGCATCCTCTACAAACACAGATCCTTCCATATTAACTCAATAATTATTTATTGAGTCCTACTGGATACATTGGCACTGTTCACAGGCACTGTCCTAGGCTCATGCTAAAATGCTATGATTATATTATTTTTTAGATTATTGTACCTAATTTAATTTATACAATCATTTTAATATCTTTAGCACAGAATTATTCAGAATTCTCATGGCTTAACAGTGAAGTGAACCTTTTGTTATCTAATTATTAAGGTCTCAAGGCAGGAGAGAAGGTTAAACTAAACTTCGTAAAGGTGACAACAGAGGAAAGCCTGGGTTAAACAATGAATTGAGTAAAATCTTAGGGATGGACAAAAAAAAAAAGAAGAATCCATTTGGCTCAGAATAACTTGGGAAGAGGCAGAGGGAGAAACTCTGAGCAAAAGCAAGGGGGGAAATTACAGATCATGGTGATAAATCCCCAAGCATGATAGACCAAATATGTTATTTTACTCAATGTAAAATCCATTATTCTTTCAGGCAACAACAATCTGAACCCAGCAATGTTTATGTATTTGCTGTTACTGCAAGAGAGGGAGAAATTAAGGTAAAAACCCATTCATCGCTGGAAATCTGATACTGTAAAAAATGGATAAGGTCATAGATTTTGACAAATATGGTGGATGATGAGCCAAAATCAGTAGAGGCTGGTGTTTTATTCCATGGGAAAAGGGACACATACTAAACATGACCTTAAAGGGCGCAATAGTGCCAGGAAGTTATTTTTATGCCTCTCAGAACATATTTAGATACATTGCTAGACACTGTCCTTCAGCAGTTGTTAAAGTTTTGTTTTGCTTTGGGCATATCATAATTTGATTGTTTTTCCTAGTTACAAAAATAATTTTCAAAGTATTTACCAATAAAATTCAAGAGACTATTAGTGATAAACCATTGGAGAACAAACTAATTAGAAACACGTACACATAAGAACCTGCACTCACAAAAGAACACACACACAGCTGGAAGATGGAAGAGTAGGTAGGCAGAGCTCACCTCTTTCTCATAAAAACAATGGAGGAAGGGCAAAAAGCTGTCCGAGGGAGCTGCTCTAGGGATCTGCAGACAAGGAGAGTGCTGCACATCCTACAGGAGGGTGAGGGACAGAGAGATGAAGAAACCAAAATGAAAACCGTGAGGTTCTAGTGCCCACGGCTGAGAATGGCACCCATCCCCCACCTCAAGGTGCATAGCCTGAATAAAAACCATGGCTCACTTCATCAAACTGAGAGAAGAACAGAAGTCTTCCTCCCTGGAAAGAGGGATGGTGCGGCGAAGGACAGAGAGTGGTTTCTCTTAAGTGAGTTTGTCCAGAAGAGCCCACTTTGAATCTTGGCTCTGGCTAGATTAGAATCATGGGCAAGTAGAGGTTGAAAGAGACACCTCCATCAAAGATTCACTGATGAGCACCATCTGCTGGGTGGCTGGGAAACCGCAAGGAGAAAAAATGTTTTTTGGAGTCTCTTGTCCCTAACCCCTGATCCGATACACTCCCCGTTAGTGAGTCCTTAGCCCTACTTTGATAACTTAAACTGGCCAATTTTAAAGACTTAGAATATGTTGAACCAAAAGTCAAAGAAAAGCTGTGAAACAAAACCACTAGGCAAGAGAGAGAAATTGACCATCAGAGTAAATTCACCAACATACTTAGATGCCTAGAAATCAGGAAAAAATTACAAGCCATACTAAAAAACAGAAAGAGGTGACCTAGCCAAAGTAACAAACCAAAAATCTTGACAAGACACAGGATTTAAGAGAATGAATCAATGATAATTACACAAATCTCCTATATCAATTCAAGGAGTTGAAGGAAAATATGACTAAAAAGATAAAGGATATTAAGAAGACACTGGGTGAGCATGAAAAAACAAGTTGAAAGCCTGCAAAGAAAAGTAACAGGGTTTTTGGGAATTCATTAGTATGAATGAGCTTTAAAATACATTAGAGGCATATAACAGCAGATTTGAATTGATGGAGGACAGAATTAATGAGTTGGAGGAGCAAGCATCTGAACTTGAAAGGCAGGAGAACAGAAAGAAAAGAAGGGGAAAAAATGGAGCAGGGTCTCAGGGAATTGAATGACAACAGAAAATGTACAAACATATACGTAATCAGTGTCCTAGAAGGGGAAGAGAACAGAAAAGGGGCAGAAAGAATATTTGAAGAAATAATGACCAAAAACTTCCCAACCCTTATTAAAGGCAAAAATATCAATATCCAAGAAGGACAATGCACCCCAAACAGAATAAATCCAAAGAGACTTACTCCAAGACACCTACTATTCAGAATGACAAATACCAGAGATAAGGAGAGGATTCTGAAAGCAGCAAGAGAAAAGCAAAGCATCACATAAAAAGGAACTTCAATAAGATTAAGTGCTGACCTCTTATTAGGAACCATGGAGATGAGATGAAAGTGGTATGATGTATTTAAGGTGCTGAAAGAGAAAACTGCCAGCCAAGAGTTCTTTATCTATGTTGGTGGGATTGTAGAATGATGCAGCCACCATGGAAGACAGTTTGGCAGACCTCAGGAAGCTGAATATAGGCCTGCCATATAATCCAGAAATCCCATTACTAGGAATATATTCAGAAGAACTGAAAGCAAGGACACAAACTGATATTTGCACACTGATGTTCATAGCAGCATTATTCACAATTGCTAAAGTATGGTACCAGCCCAAATGTCCATCAACCGATAAATGGATAAGCAAAATGTCATATATACATAGAATGGAATACTATTAAGCTGTAAGAAGAATGAAATTGGGATCCATATGACAATATAGATGAACCTTGAGGATATTATGTTGAGTGAAATAAACCAGACACAAAAGGACAAATATTGTATGGTCTCACTGATATGAACTAAACTCGATGAGTAAACCCACAGAAGTAAACTCTAGAGTAGAGGTTACTAGAAGATAGAATGTGAGTTAAGAATGGAAGCTGATGCTTAATGTATGTAGAATTTTTAATAAGGTTTATTGTAGAAGTGTGAAAATGAAAAGAGTTAATGGTAACACATTATAGTGAGTATAACTAACACTGCTGATTTATAAATGGGATGTGGCTCAACGGGGTAATATGTGGATGTAAATGTCAACTGAAAGGAAGCTAGAGAATAATCTAGGGAATGCATATCATAGTGATTTCACATTGGTGGATGAAGATTGTGGTTAATAGTATAAAT
>JAQZBX010071447.1:0-15243 GCA_029593785.1 Cabassous unicinctus | reverse complement strand
ATGGCTCATCTCTATCCCGGGGCCTTCTTTCCTTCCTCACCAGAACTCCAACATCAAAATTGCTCCAACTCTGTTCTTTGCATTGCCTTTTATATTTGATTCCCACCC
Organism: Cabassous unicinctus; assembly: GCA_029593785.1. Taxonomy (NCBI): domain Eukaryota; kingdom Metazoa; phylum Chordata; class Mammalia; order Cingulata; family Chlamyphoridae; genus Cabassous; species Cabassous unicinctus. The sequence goes on along the minus strand of JAQZBX010071447.1, from coordinate 15,135 downwards.
CACCAAGGGGTGGGGCTCAACACCCTACTGACGTGGCCCAGTTAACACCCTAATCATAATTTAATCATGCCCAGATTAGCAGACCAGTTTACAAGCATGATCCAATATCTATTTTTGGAATTCATAATTACATCAAATTTCTCAACTGCTACAGGGGGAGAAAGAGAGAGCAAGAAAGAAAGGAGAGGGGTTAAGTCTACAGAGATGGGAAAATATATAAAATATATAGATAAGTATACCCTTTTTGTGAAAAAAAAAAAAAAAATCTATTTAAATTAGGTCTGAGGAAATAGATTATACCTGGTCCCATATTTAGCCAGCAAAAATAACCTATAATATTATTGCTACTGAAGACAAGATCCTGGCATGGTCCTATTATTCCACTATACGAATAAAGAACAAGGGTCTTATATTTCCAGTTATAAAGAACCTCTGGGATAATGTCTATTCATCCACAACAATACATGATTTTAGAATGCAACACGCCAACAAAAACTTGAGGGATCCAATATTTGAATTTATAGGCATTGCAGTATCAAAGCTTCCCACTTCACCCCCAAATTTTCTTATATACCATATGCCAGTTGCTATTCTGGACACCTTACTCTATTTATCTCATTTAATCCTTACCCTTGAAGGACAGCACTGTCTTCATTTTATAACCAAGAAAGGGAAACTTTGAGACGTGTCAAAGCTGGGCTAAAAGCTGGCTAGATGTGCCGATGCCAGAGCCTCTGCTCTTAACCACTAGGCTCGCTCTGAGTCTATAGACATTCCCTAAAGGCCACCAGATTTCTCAATTCCAGGTTATGTATATCACCAATTCAAAATACCTTCCTTCTTTAAATCCCAGAGGACATGATATACTGTCCCTCTGATAACATGGCCCCACATGTTAACAGGCGTTTTAGAAACAGGCAAAGAAAGCGCTGTACACATTTAAAAACCAGCCCTTAAAAAAAAAAAAAATCCTGTGCAAGATATTATTTATCTACCATGTAAGTACCTGTTTAACTCTAGAAGCAGAAGGATGACATTGTGCCATGAAACAGAACTACTTAGAGAAAGATCAGATGAATCTATAGGATCAGAGTTGGGGAGAACTATTCTAGTTCTAGTTAATACTGTATGTCCCCAATTATGTAGTAATTATGATAATCAGAGAAACTTTTAACTAAAAGTCGTCTGTTTCCTCTGCCTACTGCATCTAGCTGTACTCTCTGGCACTGTGTTATGTACTGTTTGAAAGGATACACTGTTTCAGCTGTTTCAAAACTTTCCCACTGATCCCCTAACAGAGCTAAAACTGCCCTTGGTAGTTATCATTGCCTTATTCCTTTCTGTTTATGTTAAGTTTCTAAGTATTTCATACCTTAATATTCTCAAATATACCAACCCTATCACCTTTGTGAATTGTGCCTTACAGAGCTAATTACACCCAGGGGGAAGAGCAATGGTCTCCAGGGAGGGAGCCTTTTTGACCTGCTTGCCTGCCCTATAAGGAACAAGGAATCTAGGTACTCATCTGCTTGTACACACAATAAATATCTCTGGAGAGCACATATGCAACTGGTAACACTGACTGCCACTGGGGAGGAGGTGATGAGGAGGGAGACTTCTCCCTATATTCCCTTTTGAACCTCTGGAATTTTTAACTGTGTTCTGCTTTCCTAAATATTTTAACAAATAAAACAGCTCATGTAGCAACAAGTTACAAATATAATTTGTGCATTAAATTAAATGACCAAAACTATGACGCTAATTATCCATATAAAAATGAACAGCAAATCAGTCCTATCAATTTATAGTTACACCATAGTTCAGAAGCCGCTCATTCTGATTTATGGCAAAGAAACTTAAATAGTTATATATATGTGTTTTTGCATACTTAAAAACAAGTCTTGGGAAGCGGATGTGGCTCAAGTGGTTGGGCATCCATCCACCATATGGAAGGACCCAGGTTTGATCCCCGGGACCTCCTGGTAAAATTAAAAATTAAAAATAAAATAAAATAAAATAAAAATAAATAAATAAATAAAAACAAGTCTCATAACGTATAAAAACTAATTTTTAAAAATTTTCAACAGGATTGACTAAATATCCAAGGGTAGAGGATTGGGTAAATAAATCAATGAACATTAATATAATGAAATAGCATGCAGATTTTAATACCTATGCAGGTATTTTAAAAAATGTATTCTCAACAATACTGAAAATTTTGGAGAAATTCCCCCTAAACAATGTCAATGGTAAGTAAAAAAGGGAAAAAAAGAAGACACAACATGCATATATAACAATCCTAGTTTCTTAGAATATACGTCTGTGTAAATAAACATGCATTGAAAAATATCTGGAAGGAAATACAGGAAAATATGAACTATACTTATCTCTAAGTGGAGGCAGTATGCACGATATTTATTTTCTTCTTTATACTTTTTCTTTTTTTTCTTTTCTCTTTTATACATTTTTAATCTTCCAAATTTTCTAAGACTCTAACATATTAATTTGAAAAAATTTTAAACATTTATTAAAATAATTAAGCAAAATTTTGGCTAACAGCTATATTGTATTAACCCATAACCAGGCTATACTAAATCTTACAATATAACCTTTGTGACAGTGCAATCTTCAAGGCACTCAATAAAAAATGGTAAGAAGACATAGAAAAAGTTCACTGAAAACCCTGAAAAAAAAAAAAGGCTCTACATAGAAATGTTCAAAATAAATTGAATGGTGCTCAAGTTCACTACCTAAGTGTAGAACAGCTAAGTTAAACAAAAATTCACTCAAATTCATTAAGATTTTTAGAATGATAGTCAAACCTTCAGAATCAGAACTAGAGATAATGCAGAGTTTCAGTTAACTCCATGAAATTTAGTTTTTCAAGAATTTCTCTGGAATTCACTCTTCTCTATGCAACATTCACTACATTCTATAAAAAACCAAAGGTCTTAATTCCATATTGTATATCGACATTCCAGCATTAACATTTATTACAACTGCTGGGGTGTAGTTTTCTCTTATCTAAAATGCAAATTGTAACTGCAATTTATATTCCTAAAGTCCGACCTGAACTACTTTAGTTCATCAAAAATAACTACCCATTCTTATCTTATTCTCCATTAACTAATTTTTCCTAACTTATGTCTTCAACTCATGATATTGTTTATCAAACCACATCCTTTCACTGACAGGATTTTTGACACTCAGTTCAATCAACATCCAATTTTTGAGCTCCTATTACATTAGTTGGTATATGAGGTGGCTGCCCTCAAGGAGCTTACAATATAGTGAAGGAGACCAAGCATGCCAAAATAAATACTTTAATATATACAAAGCAGTGCTATGGAAGTGTAAAAGAGCAACTGCTTTGAATTGCAGGTTTCATGGAAACGTCGTGGTGGAGTGGCATTTGACGTGCAATTTGAAGGATGAAGAATAATGTTCAAAAATTACAGTGGAGGGGAGTGGGTGTAGCTCAGGGGTTGAGCACCTACTTTGCATGTATGAGGTCCCAGGTTCAATCCCCCAGAACTTAAAAAAAAAAAAAAAAGTACAGTATGAACCAAACTGTAGGAGAGAATGCAGAAGGTGAGTTTGGATAATAAAGGCCATTGCAAGGGGAGGTGGGACAGAGTAACGAGATAAGAATGGAAAGATAGAATGGAGCCAAATAATTATAGCTCTCTTGCATGGTATGCTCTGGAATTATAATTTTACTTTACAGGAAGTGGGAAGCCACTGTAGGTTTGGGCAAGGAGGTATTACGACTGTGCTTTAGGAAGATTACCCTGGCAGCAATGTCTAGCTGGGCTGTGTAGCACTTCCATTTAACTACTGTCTCAGAGATCAGACCTAACCAAGGTCAAGTGCTACCTAAAGCAGAGGTACAGTGGAAAATCACTCAGAAGAAATGAACTGGTGCTCGCTTGGGCAGCACATATACTAAAATTGGAACGACACAGAGAAGATTAGCATGGCCCCTGCGCAAGGATGACACGCAAATTCGTGAAGCGTTCCATATTTTTATCTGATGTAAAAAAAAAAAAAAGAAATGAACTGGAGTCCTAAACCTATCACTAACTAATTACATAACCTTGAACAAATAGCTTCACTTCTGTAAGCCTTTTTTTCCCCCCTAAAATAATATCTCCTCTACCTGCCTTACAGAGCCACTGAAAGGATGCAATGAAAATAGGATATATGAAAGTAGCCAGCACAGTGCTCCTGGAAGGCTTGTGGGCCCCGTGGTCTCAGTTGCAACTATTCACTTCTGCGTTGTAGCATGAAAGCAGCCACAGCCAGTGTGTAAATGAACAGGGTGGCTGTGTGGGCTGGCTGTGTTCCCAAAACAAAAACAGGAAGCTGGACAGATTTGGCCCTGAGGGCCATGGTTTGCTGACCTTCATCTACAGCAATGCTCTCCAACAGAAACGTAATGTGAAGCACATATGTAATTTTATATTTTCTAGTAACCACATTTTTAAAAAAGTAAAAAGAAATTGATAAAATTAATTTTAATAATATATTTTATTTAACCCATTATACTCAAATTATCATTTTAACATTTAATCAATACAAAATATAATTGATGATATATTTTACATTTTTTTGTACAAAGCCTTCAAAATCTGATGTGTATTTTACACTATCAGCCCATTTCAATTCTGTCTAGTGACATTTCAAGTGCTCAATAGCCACATTTGGCTAGTGGCTACCACTGGCTGCCACTGGAGGCTACTTAAGTAAAACTCAGGAATCTTGACAATACACATGTAAAATAACATTTTGAACAATAAAAGAAATCACAAGAATATAATTGTACTTTATAGAGAAGATAAAAACAAAATGTATTTTGGATTTTTTTTTTTTTTAGGAAGTACCAGGGGTTGAACCCCAGGACCTCACATATGGGAAGCAGGCACTCAAACCACTCGGCTATCCCCGCTTCCCCTGGACTTTTAAAAATAGTTTGTCTCCTGGGATAGCAACTGTTACTCTTGAGACCACCTGTTGAAAACGGATCTTTATTCGCATTGTAAGATACCAATTTGAAGTATATGAATGGCTTTTTAGTCACATAGCTTCAGCTGACGGGGGTGGGGATTCAACTCCAAAATATTCTATGAATAAAAAAATTCGCTCAATTTAGAAAGAATTACTTCTCATTTTTTATTTTATTGTATTAAAAAAATAGCTTCTTTATTAACAATACCATATTTGGCATATGAGCAAAATCATATCACCCAAGAAACCATTACTAGCTAATTGTTTTCAGTCAGTAGGTAATGGAAAAATTTGAAGGAGAATAACATTTCCTACCACAGAAAATGTTATGGAGTTTTCAAAAAACATGGTCACTTTTACTTCAAGCAAATGCAAACTCTGCTGGTCTTCAGCAAACTTTGACTAAAAAGGGAGTGATGCTAGGAAAAAGCATCTATCTCAGGGGCCCCTAGCCTTATACAGCTTGCTAAAGCCTGTAGACCCTTTTCAGATAACATTTTAAAATGCATAAAATAAAATAAATGGGATGACAAGAGACCAATTATATTGAAAGGCAGTTACCAAAATACTTAAAAAAAAATTTATGATATAAATATAGGAGCTTCATTATCAATGCATTGAATAACAAGATCAAGCTGCAGGTCAAATAATGACCATAATTTCTAAGTGGTGGTAAGCATAAGCAATATTTCAAGATATGTACAACAACTCAATGATATAAAAATATCTATGATTTCTATTGGTTACAAAATCACAGGTACTGCCAATACTACTGGAGTTTGCTGAGTACACTCATAATTAAAGGAAATGCTGAATTTCAGCTAGAGGTTAGTGAAAATAAAGATATAAATTTTCCCATCCAAGTTCACAGATTCCCTAAATTATAATCATGGGGACTCCAGGTTCAGAACCTCTGAGGGAAAAGAAACTTTATTTTTTTTAATATATATATATTTTTATTAGAGAAGTTGTGAGCTTACAAAACAATCATGCATAATGTACACAATTCCAATACATCAACCCTCCACCAACACCTTACAAACCTTTCTTTATTATAAGCTCATCCAAAAAATACTTCCTCCCAAGTTCCCCAAATGTGTTTTTTTATTTTTTCACATTTCCACTCATTTTGCAACTTCCTAGATGAAATAAACCATAAATGAATGATTAGGAAGGAATCAGTATCAAGAAATAAAGAAGGTAATTCTTCTATTATGTACACCACTGTTTGGATGAAAATATGTTGACATAGGTTCTCCTTTAATATTCTTAATTATTTTATTTCAAAAGTAAGAAAAAGAAATATATCAATAGAGATAGGAGGTCCAGAGTTTAACTTTCTCATAAATAGCTACATCTATTGTATTAGATTGTTATTTTGAAACCATTATTGCAAACTACAGAGCACAAAGCAAATACAGTAAACACAGAAAAGATCCATTACAAATATAAGCTGAATGTCAATATTTTGTCGGTATAAAACCACTACTTGAATGATGCATCCGTAGTTATTAGTACTACAAAACCTACAATTTGCGGAAAATAGTTTGCAAATTACACATTTCCTTATTGCTAATCTAACATTGTTACAAACTGTGCTATGACCCAGTAATTCAGCCAACTACAGGTTTCAGAACAAACACTAGGGATTCAAATATGTCCACTCCAAAAGTGTCCCATCATAGAATGTTACTTATTCTACAACAATGCACTTTACAAATTCAAAGCTCCACACAAATATTAATCATTATTGGGAGAAGAACTATACAGCACTATGAAAAACCCCTTTAAATGATATAAATGTTAATAGTAACAGGTTCCAGAAACACATTTTACTAACCACTACAAATTTATGGTTTATCAAACTTTATCAAGCAAACAACACTCTAATACTAAAAAATTGCTTAGCTTCCTATAAGCTGGAATTTTCCTTTAAAATTTGAAGCAGATTTGAAGAAATAGCAGAAATGTCCAGCAAGAAAATTATAGTACTTCGGTAAATTACTATGGAGCCATAAAATTATATTTTTAAATCTAATTTGACAAAATGCTCCCAATAAGTAATTAAAGAATACAAAACTGCATATAGGCTATCATTCTAATGTTACATATATAAAAACATATGTTAAAGAAGGAAATAGTAAAAAACTAATATGGCTATTTCTGGATGGTACAATCACAAAGTACTTTTAGGTGTTTTCTATATTTTCTACCTTGTCCATGTTTTACTTCTTTATAATTGAAAAAAGTTTTGCATAGCATAAAAACACAACCCATTTAACATCAACAATTTTTCATACAGGTCCAAAAAATATAGAATTTTACTCATTATATTAGCATCTGAAAGAGAAAAATTTAAGGGGATCTGAGTCCAACTAGTCTGCCTAACAACTACTGTGCACTCTGAACACACTTCAGGAGCCAATACGCCTCGTTCCTGTGTGAGCAGCCCCCTGGCTCTGCTGGCCTCTGGCAGCTTCCCCAGACCATCTCAGAACAAGAAGTTGTTGCTCTCTCCTGCCTATATATGGACATGGTCTGTATTAACTGGATTACTGACCAAAATGAGTATATGCCAGTAGTCAAAGGAGATCAAGCCACAAGAGAGGGCATCTGCAGAGAAAGGAAAAGAACAACTAACAGACAACTCTGGCTTCTTTCAGATAACCATGGTTTGGCCTGCATTTCTAGGTACCCAATTACATCTACTGGACTCATCTTTTAGAGCAAGAGCCATTGGCTTTAGCAAATGATAAATGTAAGCAAATCCATGAGTTCTAAAATGGCCTCTATGAGTGTGTGAGGAAAAGAAATCCTATCAGACAGTTACTGGGTGTATAAGTTGGTACAGTCACTTTGGAGAGCAACTGGGCAGAAATTAAAGTGGTCACCTGTGACCCAGCAATTCTACTTCTCAGGATCCATCCTAGAGAAATACTCCTCTATGTGTACAAGGAGGCAGGCAAGGATGTGTACTGAAGGACTGTTTTTAGTTGTGAAAAACTCAAACCAAACCCAAAACCCATTGTGGTAGGCTGAATAATCGCCCCTAAAGCTATCTAGGTCCTACCCCTGGCACCTGTGAATCTTACTTGATAAGGCAAAAAGGTCTTTGCAGGTGTGATTAGGTTAAGGCTCTCAGAAGGGGAGATTACCTCAGATTATCAGGGTGGGCACTGGATATAATCACAAGCGGCCCAGAAGAGGCATGAAGAAGAATCAGAGTCAGCGAAGAAGGTGACATGATGACAGAAGCAGAAACTGGAGGTATCTGCTTTGAAGAGAGAGGGAGAGGCCACAAGCCCAGGAATACAGGTGGTCAGTAGAAGCTGAAAAAGACAAGGAACTGCGGTCTCCCCTCAGAGCTTCCAGAAGGAACCAGACCTACCTACACATTGACGTTAGCCCAGTGAATGTTGACTTTGTACTTCTGATTTCCAGAACTGGGAGAGAGTAAATGTGTTGTTGTAGCTACTATGTTTGTGATAATCTGCTACAGCAGCAACAGGAAATTCTTATACCAATCAATAGGGGAATGACCAAATAATCTATGGTATATGCGGAGTCTTGCGCAGCACTTAAAAAGAATGTATTCACGTATTAGTCATAATCTAAAATTTTTAAATGAACACATAAACTATGTTAAAAATGTAGGATCAAAGAAAACAATTTCTGCAGTTTTCTCTGCCTTTGAAATAACTATGCTGATCACCTGCTGTTATTTACATTTGTCTACAACTATTGGCTAAACATCCTGCAAAGCAGATTAGACTCCCTGTGTGCACCCCACAAGCACTACTGTAAAACAAGATGGAAAGAGGGAGGGAAAAAATAGTATGGGGGGACTTTCAGGAACTGATGGTCCTTTCTTAATTCTCAACATTGGTACCTTATAGTCTAGGTAAGGTGCATGACAATCCACCAAGTAGCTCTGGACAAAAGGTGGGTATTTTGTGACAGTCAATAAGGAAGCCAAGAAGACAGACAATAATCAAAACTGATTTATTGAGCAAGACCATAGGTACACCATTGGAGGAAAACTAAAATGATGACTATCTACCTATTATCTCATCTGACTGGTCATAATGCAAACAAATTGGGACAGAAGAAAATTCCAGAGGGATCATCAAAAATTTTAAAAATTCATCTTCACTATTAGAGAAAAAAAAACAATTCTGTTGATAGGATAATTTTGCTACATATACAGTGGGCAGCTGAAGAGAGTTCATATACTTTAAAAATATAATCAGGAGCAGATGTGGCTAAAGCGGTTGAGCGCCTGTTTCTCACATAGGAGGTCCCAGATTCGATTCCCGGTGCCTCCTTAAAAAAAAAACAAAAGCAAACAACAAGCAAACAAATGAAAAAACCAACTCATGGGAGCTGATGCGGCTCAGTGGTTGAGCACCGGCTTACCACATACGAGGTCCTGGGTTCAATCCCTGGTATCTCAAAAAATATAAATGAATGAATGAATGAATGAATAAAATAAATAAAAATATAATCACATCTATCCTTAAAATAAGCTTGAGAATCTATGATAACAATAGTTTCCATTTACTGAACATGTACCATGCACTAAGTACTTTACATGCAGGTTCTTATTTAATCCTTACATTAACCCTATTATTACCCCCTCTTACAGTGATGAGGCAGTCTAACGTAATGGTTTAAGAGCACGGACCCAGCGCTGGAGTCAGGTAGATTTATTTCAGTCTCAGCTCTGGCACTAACAGCATGAACGTTGTCAGGTTATTTAACTTCTGTGTCTCAGTTTCCTCATTCATAAACTAAAGATAATGATAGCACCAACCTCAAGGTTTTTGTGAGGATTAACTGAGATAATGGGTGTGAAACGCTTAGCATAGAGTCTGACATGCTGTAAACACATAATATGCTGACGCTGTTGTCATGGTGGTGGTAGAGATGGTGACTGATGACAAAGAAGTTGCAGTGGAAGAAGACACCAGAGCTTACTAAAGGTACGGAAATCACCCAAGGTCACACAGCTAGTAAGGGGCAGAGCTAGAATTTCATTCCCGGTCTGACTTGTAAACCTGATTTAAATTAAAAAACAACAACAACAACAAAACAAAAAAAAACATTGTGGTAACATATATACAACAAAAAATTTCCCAATTTAATCATTTTCATGTGTACAATTCAGTGACATTAACTACTTTTACAATATTGTGCTACCATCACCATCACCAAAACACTTTTATCACCCTAAAGAAATTTGTACCCATTATACAATTAACTCCCTATTCCCCCACCCCCTGGTAGCCTGTAATCTACTTACTTTTTCTATGAATGTGTGCTTACTCTAAGTAGTTCACGTAAGTGAAATCATACAATATTTGTCCTTTTGAATCTGCTTATTTCCCTGAGTTTAATGTTTTCAAGGTTCACCAAGGTTGCAGAGTGTAACCAAGCTTCGTTTCTCTTTACGGCTGAATAATATTCCATTCCATGTACATACTACATTTTGTTAATATATTCATGTGTTGATGGGCACTTTGGGTTGCTTCTACCTTTTGGCTTTTGTGAAAAATGCTGCTATGAACATAAGTGTACAAATATCTGTTGGAGTCTCTTCTTTCAATTCTTTTGGATATACACCTAAAAGTGTGATTGCCAGGTCATATGGTAATTCCATGCTTAAATCTGATTTAACCTCTAGGCAATACTGCCTCTCACAGTCCTCAGGTACTTCAATCTAACTTTACAGGCAGACAGTGAAGCCTGAGAGCTTGTAGGGCCTTTCACCCAAGCTCACAGAACACTGCACCAAGATCCAGTGACTCTTATTCCAGTGCTCTGTGGACTACATGGTAATTAATCCTGCTGGTGAACAATGTTTTTATTCAGTTATTCATTAACTCCTCCAAGTCTAGAATTTAGAATCCTATAAAAGTACATAAACACTTTCCAAAGGATTTTGCCCCAAGGGTAAACAGTCTGCTATCTTCCTAGGAGACAGATCAACATAAATCTAAATATCATCTCAAAGATATTACTTGAGTGTATCATAAGTATACAGTTAATTGGCTCCAAACCCAAATGCTATATCAGTTAATTGGCTCCAAACCCAAATGCTCCTTCCCTTATATAGCAAAGAAAGAAAGAAAGAAAGAAATATAAACAAAAAGGAAAAAACCCAAATAAACAAAAAAACAACAAAAACAAACAAAAAACCCCTGCTGACCCTTTTAAAAAATTCCCTAAATATCAGTAAAGCATTCTGAGTCTGAGTTTTTTTCCATTTTTTTAAAAATTGAGTTGTAACTGACATACAATAACTGCACATATTAAAGTGTGCAATTTGTTTTGATATATGTATATACCCATGAAACCATCACGACAATCAAAATAAGAGAACATATTCATCAACCCCAAAAGTTTCCTCATGCTCCTTGGTAATCCCCCCCTCCTATCCCTTCCTGACCCCTACCCCCACCCACAGGCAACCACTGATATGCTTTCTGTCACTACAGATTAGCTTGCATTTTCTAGAATTTCATATAAAGGGAATCATACAGTATGCACTCCCATTTGTCTGCCTTCTTCCACTCTAATATATCTTTGCTGAATCAACACTTCATTCCTTTATATTGTGGAGTGGGAGTCCACTGCATGGATATACCACAACTTGTTTATCCCTTCACCTGCTGATGGCCATTTAGACTGTCTCCAGTTTTTGGCAATCACAAATAAAGTTGCTGTGACTATTCATGTTCAGGTCTTTGTGTGTGTTTGTGGTATGTGTGTGTTTCCTTTTAAACAAACCCATGAAAAAAAGAGAAACACCCCCAAAAAATGCTTGAGATAAAAATTCATCTAAACCTATGGGGTAAGAAGTAGTTTGGTCATCTATGACCGTGGGCAAGTCAATTAACTTCTCTGCCCTGCCTGATGTTTCTAAAGAAAAATGAGATACAAAGCAAAAAGCTTTTGGAATGTCCACAAATTTCTCTTAAATTTAGATTTATTTCAACAATTTCCTATATGTTTTTCTTTTCTGCCAACAACATAAAACTAAAATAAATACAGCTTGGTATTTTAAATGCAAAAAAAAAGAAAAGAAAAAAAGACTTACTCTGCATTTTTCATTATGCAGAGTAATATCCAAAATCCTTTCCTCCAAGGCCCTACTTAATCAGCCTCACACACACACACACACACACACACCCATCTCCTATCACTTTTCTCTCCCCCTTTATTTACTAAGGATGCTCCCCTCGCGGGGACTTGGCTGTCCTCTCTGTCTGGGATGCTCTTTCCCGAGCAGCCATATGGTACACCCCCTCACTTCCTTCAGGTCTCTGCTTAAATGCCACACTGGGCCTTCCTCTCCTGCCTGCCCAGTGTAAAAATAGAGTCCTCTCCACACCACTCTCCATCGCCCTTACCCAGCTAGACCTTTCTCCATAGCACTTATCATTTGACAAATCATATGCCATTTTATATATTTGATTATTTGTTTATTGTCTATATCCTCCCACTAAAATAAAAGCTTTCTTTTGAACTTCTAAAATTTGTTTTTAAAATTCTTTAAAATGTTTCCATTTTATATAGTTTTGTAAAGTTCACAAATCTTAAGTGGAAGTTCCAGGTAACCAGCACCCAGGTTAAGAAAGAAAACATTAGAATCCCCTCTGAACCTCCCCCCTAGGCAGTATCCCTACCCACCATGATAATCTTCATTCTGAATTCTAACAGCAGTGATTAGTTATGCCTGTTCTGGAACTTCATATAAATGGAATCATGCAATATGCTCTCTTTAAAAAAAAATTTTTTTTTTAATTTATACACACATGACACAAAATTTCCCATTCTAACCCTTTTTAAGTATAAAATTCAGAGGTTAAAATAAAAGCTCTCTGAGGACAAGGATTTACTTCATCCACTGCTATAACCCCAGCACCCAGCACAGTGCCTAGCACACCTCTGAATTCCACAAATACTTGACTGAACTTCTTGATTAAACACTATTTTTGATTAAAAATAAATAAATAAAACCTCCGTTTTAGAGTTTACTGGGAAGAAATTTTTAATTCAAAACTATGCTCATGCTTAAATTAAAATGCTTATTAATTTAAAATGTTGATCTCCTTCTTAGGATTCTTTTTTCTTGATTGACATTTAACTATGAGCAGAACTTACTGAGTGAAAAGAACACTGAAATTCAAAGGCAGGAAAGCCAAATACTAGTCCTGTGCTCTGCCATTAACAAGCTATGCTACAGTAACCAAGTCATAACTTCTTTGGGTCTCAGATAACTTCTCTCTAAAATGGAGAAACTATTATCTGTAAGGTCCAGTCTAGCTCTAAAATTCCAAGGCACAACTGCAGCCAGTGCAGTCTTATGCATTAAGGTTGCCAGTCAAAAATTAGTTGGCTTGACTCTCATCCCTCATAATCCAAAATTAACTGAAGGATCCTATATAACTATGAAACCCTGTGAAAAATAGTCATCATTTACCTAGATATCCACTGGAAAGAGAGGTTGGAAAGAGCATACTTCATTGGGGTGGTAGTATTTTAAAAGTTAGCTTTTAAAATTTTTGATAAACTTCTAATCTTCCTCAAATATAAAAAAGAAAATTATGAGAAAGTATAGAGTACAGATATTATTCTATCTGTACCCAGTTATAAACATAAAAAAATAATTACAAATACGAATATCATGCATCCATGAAGGCAGTGAAGTGTCATGAGGAGGAGCAGATGCACTTGAGACAGACCGACCTGGGGTAATGTCCAGGCAAGATCTCCACTATGTCAGCTTGAGCAAGTCATATACAGGCTCTGCACTTTACTTGTCTCATCTGTACAATGGGTGTAACATTTATGATTGTTACAATTAACAATATTTAGTTCCTAGGGGCCTTCTAAGAACTTAGTAAAATACGGAAACATTTAATCAACATTATTATCATTAAGTAATTAAATCTGAATACACCCACACAAACACAGTTTTAATAAGCACAAACACATTCTTGGCTATCCATTTCTCCTGGCACCATGTGGCCTGTATAACATGAGGAAAGAAATGAAAAACATTCTTCACTAGTGCCAGTCATAAATGTTTATCTCCATGAGCATATTGGTTTGGCCAGGTCAGACCATAAATTAAAATATATATATATATTTCCCAAACAGACCAGAGAGGTTCTTTCCTTTAAAATCATTTTTCTGTGCAAACAGCTGACAAATTCACTCAATACATTTATATGGTAAATATCTTAGGAAAGTCAAGTAATAAATATTTATTAATATATATAATAAATGCACGCATGTAAAAAATTTTTTGGTTTTGTGAACTTAGATTACTCTCCAAAGAACAAAGAGCATCCGCTTAAACACAACAGAGTCAATTAAATCAAAAGATTCCAATATCATAGCACAGTATCTCGAGTTCTCAAGCAAAGACATTAAGACACACCTTGCTTTTTATAGAACAGGCCCAAATGAATGAGACACAGTAAAACTATGATTCTGTGTTAGGAATTCCCCACCAACTTGTATCTTCCCTTTTCTGGTGGCCAGATTGTAAAATAAGTGAATTAAGAGTTCACAATGGGAATTCAAAGGCAACCTCAAATCCAGACACAAAAATACAGTGGAACGTATTCGCGTCTCAAGCACGTCCAAATGTCGCGGTTAACGCGATCCTATCACTGCCGTTTCCAGAAACACACAGTAGTGGATTTTAACCAATTTCCATAAATGTTCGTTGTGCTGAAGGCCAAAGTGCAAAGGCGCAAAACACAAGAGATTCCTCGCATTCCGTTTATAACCAGCAGACAGGCCATCCTCCCTGTGTCCTACCCTAGAGAGACTTCCTTGCGACAATAAGAATTTCATGACACCCCATGCTATCTACACATCAAAATGTCATCCCACACAGTGGACGCGGGGAGGGGTGGACAGTGTCAACCTGGGCCGGCCTCGAAGAAACCATACTGCCAGTATGCCCACCTCCGGGCTAACATGAAACCAAGTGAAGTCGGTGCAAAGTTCCCTTCAACCGAACATGTTTGGTTTCCTTCTGCCCCCAACCAAACCCGGCAGCACAATTGCTGAAATTTGCTTTTGCACCTGCCGCGGCTCCTAAGCCAGGGT
>JAQZBX010071446.1:0-15233 GCA_029593785.1 Cabassous unicinctus | reverse complement strand
GTTTATTTTTTCTAGTGCTCTCTTATTCTCTATTTCATTTAGTTCTAATCTAATCTTTGTTATTTTCTTCTTTTATTTCCTTTAGGTTTAATTTGTTGTTGTTTTTCCAATTCCTCGAAGTGTGCAGTTAGTTCTTGAATTTTAGCTATTTCTTCTTTTTTAATTTATGTATTTATGGCTATGAACTTCCCTCTCAGGAGAGCTTTCGCTGCATCCCATAGGTTTTGATATGTTGTGTTGTCATTTTCATTAGTTTCAAGACAGTTCCTGATTTCTTTTGAGATTTCCTCCTTGACCCACTGTTTGTATAAAAATGTGTTGTTTAACTTCCATATCCTTGTGCCTAACTTGTTCTCTGGCCCTTATTGATTTTCAATTTCATTCCATTGTGATCAGAGAAATTACTTTGTATAATCTCAATCTTTCTGAATTCATTGAGAGTATTTCTATGGCCTAGCATGTGGTCTATCATGAAGTATGATCCATGTGCACTCGAGAAGAATGTAAATCCTGCTGTATTTGTTTGTATTGTTCTGTATATGTCTATTAACTCCAGGTCCTCTAATGTATTTTTGAGAGTCTTTGTTTCTTTGTTGATTCTCTGTCTAATGATGATAATGGTGTATTAAAGTCCCCTGCTAAAGTTGTAGAGGCATTTATTTCTCCATTTAGCTTTTCCACAGTTTGCCTCATGTATTTTGAGGCACCCCGATTAGGTGCATAAATGTTTATGATTGTTCTCTCTTCTTGAGAGATTACCCCTTTTACTAACATATAGTGTCCATCTTTGTCTCTTATAATAGTTTTACATTTAAAGTCTATTTTGTCTGATATTTGAATAGCTACTCCTGCCCTTTTTTGGCTATTGTTCACTTGTAAAATTGTTTTCCAGCCATTCATTTTCAGCCTCCTTGATTTCCTGGGACACAGGTGGGTTTCATGTAGATAGCAAAGAGATGGATCATATTTCTTTATCCATTCTGCCAATCTGTGTCTCTTGAGTGTTGAATTTAATCCATTAACATTCAGTGTTATTACTCGCAATGAATTTCTTACTTCAGCCATATTTTCTTTGGATTAATATATGTCATATGTTGTTTTGTTTCTGGTTTTTTTTTTCTTTTTAGATGTTTTTAAACTCTCCTCCAACTCTCTCTCCCTCGATTTTTCCTTTCAACTTGTAGAACTTCCTTTAGTATTTCTTGAAGGGCTGGTTTCTTATTGACATACTCTCTTAATTTCTGTTTATCTATGAATATTTTGAACTCTCCATCATTTTTGAATGCCAGTTTTGCTGGATAGAAAATTCATGCCTGGAAGATTTTTTCTTTTAGTATCTTCACTATGTCATACCACTGTCTTCTTTCCTCATGGATTCAGATGAGAAATCAGCACTTAATATTATTGTGCTTCCCTTGTATGTGACGGTTCTCTTTTCTTTTGCTGGCTTGAGTATTTTCTCATTGTCTTGTGTATTGGACATTTTGACAAGTATATATCTTGGAGTTAGCCTCCTGGGATATGTACTGTTTGAGGTGTGCTTTGCTTCCTGGATCTGCACATCCATCTCTCTCAGGGTTGGGAAGTTTTCAGCCACTATTTCCTTCAACACTCGTTCTGTTCCCTTTCCCTTCTCTTCTCCTTCTGGGATGCCCATAATGCATATGTGTGTGCATTTTGTATTATCAGTTAAATCCCTGAGTCCCTGCTGGAATTTTTCTATTTTTTTGTCTATCTGTTGTACTATCTGTTTGATTTCAGCTGTATTATCTTCCACATCACTAATTTTTTCTTCTGCCCGTTCAAATCTGCTGTTATGTGAATCCAGGATCTTTTTGATTTCTTGGGTTGTGCCATTGATCACCATTATATCTGTTATCTTTTTGCATATGGTTACAATTTCTTCAGTATGTTCTCCCAGTGTCTTCTTTACATCCTTAATCTCTTCCTTCACTTCATTAAGTTGGTTCATGATACTTGTTTGGGAATCTTTAATTAGGTGTTTGATGTTCTGCATATAGTCCTTGTTTTTAGTTTGTTCTTTGGAAAGGTCCATGTCTTCCTGTTTCTCAGTGTGGTTTGTAAATTTTTTTGCCCTCTATTCATCATTTTATCTTTCTGGATTTATTCAGTTGAGTAGCTTCTCTCTCTCCTCTAGAGTTTTATTTAGTTGGTGGTTCTGTGTGTGTGTTAAGTTTTTCCTTTGACACTTTTTCTTCTTATTTTGTTTCCTTACTTCTTTCTATGTTACCTTGAAGGCAAAAAATTAGTGCCAGAGGAATAGAAAGATGTGACAAAGGAAGAAGGATAATAGTAATATTGATAAATTTAGAAGAGGGCCAAATAGGACTTAGTGAAATGAATATTTAACTTCTGTAGGCACTGTAGATTAAAAGGAAAAAAAGTGGAGTACCTACAATGGACTAGGAAACCAAATAGAGAACTATATATATATATATAATGATTTAGAAGTCTAAAATGATGAGGAAGGAGAGAAAGAGTAAAAAAGGGATAAAAGGAAAATGCTTATATTAATAAAAAAAGAAGAAAACAAAATAGATAGAATAGAAATTGACACCCTTAAGTTGTGGGCTAATGAAAAAGCATGTTGTGTGAGAACTACAACAGAAAGCAGAAGGCAGAGAGATGAAGGAAGGATAAGAGATAGTTTGGGATACAATATCAATATAGACAGAGAATGGGAAATCACTGAAGAAGCACAGCAAAGAAGAGGTAAGCTAGCAGCACCTAATTATAAAAAAAAGAAGGAAAACAGAAAGGGGGTAGGAAAGAGGAAAGAAAAGCAAGAGACAACAAATAAACAGAGAAACACCAAACAAACACACAAGCAAGTAGTCAAACAAAGCTAAGGAATAAGTATTCTTTCTAGGGTCCTTGCAGATCCTCTCAGTCTGCTTGCATTAATCAATTTCCCTTCAGGGTTCTATCTGTAGGTTTTGAGGCAGATTTTCGGTATAAAACTAAATTAAGAACAGGAATTCATTTTTTAAAGTGACTGTCTTCTTTTTTTTTTTTTTTTTCTTTTCTTTTGCAATATAAAGGACCCAAAAGAAGTCCACTGCTAGATAACCCCCCTCACTGAGGGGACCCTAAATAGGCTCATGGAAACTAATCAAGTCCTTCCCACTTGCTGGCTTCCCAGGGGTGCTGAAGTTCTGATGCTTGTCAGTGCAGAGGATAAAATTGGCTGACTCCACCCCCTCTGGGGCCTGGCCTCAGTGATAGCAAGCTGCTTGGTAAATCAGGTTTCCTCAGCAAATTCCCCTCTCCCCTCAGCTTGGCACTGTTTCAAGTGGGCTTATATGTTCCCAAAACTTTGAGGGGGTCCAGGCAGCCAATTCCATAGAAGTTAAAACCCTCTCCATCTTCTGTCAAATCCCTCCCTCCCTCAGAGTATGCTTCCTCACACCAGGAGCAGGAGTCATGTGTACAGGATTCTTGGTTCCAACCAGCCGTTTCCCTGTGGGTGGTGCTCAGCCATCTGAGTTAACCACCAGAGGCAGGCTCAAAACTCACGAATCTCCACTGATCACTCCACACTGTCGATCTGCCCACTGCTAGATGACCCAAGCTTCTCTCTCTGTGCACCCACAACACAGACCCTTGGGCAGGACCCCGTCTACAATCAGCCATCCACAGAGAGCTAGTCAGTGAATACCCTCATAAACCGATGCCATCTTGCCTCCCCCTCTCATAGTTTTGATTTGCATTTCCCTAATAGCTAGCGAAGTTGAGCATCTTTTCATGTGCTTTTTAGCCATTTCTATTTCTTCCTTGGAGAACTGTCTTTTCAGGTCACTTGACCATTTTTTAAATGGGCTGTTTGTCCATTTTGAGCTATAGGATTTCTTTACATATGCAGGATATTAGACTCATATCAGATATATGCCAAATATTTTCTCCCATTGGGTAAGGTAATGTTGGCATTATAGAATGAGTTAGGAAATGTTCCTTCTACTTCTATTTTTTGGAAAACCCTAAGCAGGATTGGTGTTAGCTCTATTCAGAATGTTTAGTAGAATTCCCACGTGAAGCCATTTGGTCCTCGGCTCTTCCTAGTTGGGAGGTTCTTGAGGACTTAATCTATCTCTTTACTTTTAATTGGACTGTTGAGTTCATCAATTTCTTCCTTTGTCAATGTAAAGTGCATGTGAGTTTCTAGGAATTTATCCCTTTCCTCTAAATTATCATACTTTTTGGCATATAAATTTTCAAAATGTCCTCTTATGATACTCTTTATTTTTGTGGGGTCAGTGGTGATATCCCCTCCATTCCTTAATTTGTGTATTTGCATCTGCCATCTCTTTTTCTTTCTTAGTGTGGCTAAGGGTTTGTCAATTTTATTGATCTTCTCAAAGAACCAATGTTTGGTTTTGTTTATTTTTTCTTGTGCTTATTTTCTATTTCATTTAGTTCTCTTCTAATCTTTATTTCCTTCTTTCTACTTCCTTAGGTGTTAGTTTGTTTTTTTTTTTCCAATTCCTCCAAGTGTGCAGTTAGGTCTTCAATTTTAGCTCATTCTTCTTTTTAATATATGCATTTGTGGCTAAGAATTTCCCTCTCAGTACAGCTTTGGCTGAATCCCATAGGTTTTGATATGTTGTGTTGTTATTTTCATTTTTTTCAAAGTAGTTACTGAATTCTTTTGAGATTTCTCCTTGACCCACTGTTTGTCTAAGAGTGTGTTTTTAACTTTCATATCTTTGTGCCTAACATGGTTCTCTGGCCCTTAGTGATTTCCAGTTTCAATCCATTAGGGTCAGATTAATTACTTTGTATAATCTCAATCTTTCTGAATTCATTGAGAGTTGTTCTGTGGCCTAGCATGTTGTCTAACTTGGTGTATGATCCATTTGCACTCTAGAAGAATCTATATCCTGCTGTATTTGGTTGTAGCATTCTGTATATGTCTATTAGGTCCAGCTCCTCTAATGTATTTTTCAGAGTCTTTGTTTCTTTACTGATTTTCTTTCTGGATGTTCTGTCTAATGATGGTAGTGTTGTATTAAATTCCCCCACTGTAACTGTAGAGGCATTTATGTCTTCACTTACTCTTTCCAGTGTTTCCCTCATGTATTTTGAGGCTCCCTGATTAGGTGGATAAATGTTTATGATTGTTCTTTCTTCCTGAAAGGTTACCCCTTTTACTAATATATAGTGTCCATCTTTGTCTCTTACTAGAGTTTTGCATTTAAAATCTATTTTTTCCGATATTAGTATAGCTACTCCCACCCTTCTTTTGGTTATTGTTTACCTGTAAAATTATTTTCCAGCCATTCACTTTCAGCCTCCTTGAATCCCTGGGTCGAAGGTGGGTTTCATGTAGACATCATATAGATGGGTCATATTTCCTTATCCATTCTGCCAATCTGTGTCTCTTGACTGGTGAGTTTAATCCATTAACATTCAGTGTTATTAATCTCAAGGACTTTCTTACATCAACCATATTTTCTTTGCATTTATGTATATCATATATTCTTTTTATTTCTCTTTTGGTCTTTTTAGTTGTTCTTACACTCTCCTCCAACTTTCTTTTTCTCAATTTTTCCTTTCACCCTGTAGAACTTCCTTTAGCATTTCTTGAAGGGCAATTTTCTTATTGGCATACTCTCTTAATTTCTGTTTATTTGTGAATATTTTGAACTCTCCTTCATTTTTGAATGCTGGCTTTGCTGGATAGAGAATTCCTCACTGAAAGTTTCTTCCTTTGAGTACCTTGACTATGCCATATCACTTGTTTAACTTCCATATCTTTGTGCCTAATCTGGTTCTTCTTGCCTCCTTTGTTTCAGATGTGAAATCAGCACTTAATCTTATTGTGCTTCCCTTGTATGTGATGGTTTTCTTTTCTCTTGCTGCCTTGATTATTTTCTCTTTGCTCTGAACATTGGACATATTGACAAGTATATGTCTTGTAATAGGCCTGTTGGGATTTATACTCTTTGGGGTGCACTGTGCTTCCTGGGCATGTACATCCATCTCTCTCAATAGAGTTCAGAAGTGTCAGCCTTTATTTCCTTCAACACTTCTTCTGTTTATTTTCCCTTCTCTTCTCCCTCTGGGATGCCTCTAATGAGTAAGTTAGTGCATTTTGTATTGTCAGTTAAATCCCTAAGTCCCTGCTGGATTTTTAAAATATTTTCATCTATCTGTTCTACTATCTGTTTGATTTCAGATGTCCTGTCTTTCACATCACTAATTCTTTCTTCTGCCTGTTCAAATATGCTGTTATGTGATTCCAGCATCTTTTTGATTTCTTGGATTGTGCCATTCATCACCATCATATCCATAATCCTTTTATGTATCTTTACAATTTCTTCAGTATGTTCTCCCAGCGTCTTCTTAATATCCTTAATCTTTTCCTTCACTTCATTAAGTTGGGACATGATATTTCTTTGGACAGCTTTGATTACTTGTTTGATGTTCTGCATCTCTTCCTGGTTTTTAGTTTGTTCATTTGACTGCTCTATGCCTTCCTATTTCTCAGTATGGTTTATAATTTTGGTTTTCCTCTGGTCATCATTTTATCTTGATGGGTTTATTCAGTTGATTAGCTTTTCTCTGTGCTCTAGAATTTTATTTAGCTCATGGTTTTGTGTGTGTGTGTTAAGTTTTCTCTTTGACCCTTTTTTTAAAATTCTCTTTGTATTTCCTTGGTGTTTTCTATGTTCTCTTGAAGGAAAAAGATTAGGTCTAGAGAAATTGGAAGAGGTAAGAAAAGAAAAAGGATAATAGCAATAATAATAAAAGTTAAAAGAGAGGCCATATAAGACTTTGTAAAATGAATATTTAACTCAGGTAAGTAGTGTAGATTAATAGGAAAAAAAATGTGGAGTACCTACCATGGAATGGGTAAGAAAATAGAGAGAAATATATAGGATAATTTAAAAGGCCAGAATGATGAAGAGAGAGAGAAAGAGTAAAGAAAGGACTGAAAGGAAAAAGTTAATAATTAAAAAAAGAAAATAGAATAGACAGGATAGAATTCAAAACCAGTAAAGTTGAGGACTAATGAAAAAAAGTGGAATGTAAGAACCACAACAGAAAGCAGAAGATAGAAAGATGACGTAAGGAAAAGAGATAGCATTGGTATACAATATCAATATACACAGAACATGGAAAATCTAGGAAGAAGAAGCACAGTAAAGAAGAAAGAAGCTAGCAGCGCCTTATTTTTTAAAAAGGTGGGGTGGAAGAAAGAAGAAAGAAAAGTAAGAAACAAGCAAACAAACAAAAAATACAAACACACAAACAAGTATTCAAACAAAGCTAAGGAAGAGCAGCTTTCCTTCTTGGGCCCTTGTGGAGCCTCTCAGACTGCCTGTGTTCATCAGTAAATTACCCTGCAGGCTCCCCTGTACAGGTTTTGAGGCAGATTTTAGTGAGTAGATTAATTTTTAAAAATTTGTTTTAAGTAACTTTTTTTTTTTTGGAGAAATAAGGGACCCGATATAAGTTAGTACAAAATTAATGTCTATGTTTTCCCTGTCCTATAGTATCAGCTGGATGTTAGATATCCCAGTGAATCACTACTCTTAGAGGAGCCAGGAATCTAACTAGGGATCTCATATATTCAAGACAGAAATCCCTCCACTGAGCTAACTTACTAATTGGGTTATTTAGCTCTTCAGAAAGCTATTCAGTCAGTTTCCCCTGGAAAGATTTTACTCTCCTGTGGCAGCAGGATTTAGCAATCTGTATGAGCAGATCTCCCCTTCCCTCTCCTTGTCAGGTTTAGTTCCCTTTTGAAATTCAAATGGGACCCTGATGGCTGAGTTCACCTCACTGAAATGGTTTACAAGCCTCTTCTATATGGCCCCCTCCTGCCAAGAGACCTTAAATAGGCTTGTGAAAACTTATTAAGCACTTCCCACTGCCTGACTCCCTTAGGTGAATTGAAGCTCTGATAGTCCTCAGCGTGGAACTATAAAATTGACTGAGTCTGCCCTCTCTCAAGCCAAGCCTCTGTATCCCAGGGTGGTTAGGTAAATCAGGCTTTCTCAGCAGATTTGTCTCTCCCTGCAGACTGGTGCCACTTCAAGCTGTCTGGTGTGCTCCCCAAAGCTCTAAATGGGTCCAGGTGGGGTAATATGACTGAAAAAATCTCTATCAGTGTATAGTGATTCAGTGTTATAGAGTATGTCAGTATGCTTCCTCTCAAGTTAAAGTTGCTGCATCTACCTCTGAAAAGTAAACCCAATGCTTAATGGTCCTTTAGAACTTTAGAGGCAACATATACACTATTTGAGTTGATGCTCTGCTATATGACCGAGTACTGTATAATGCTGCCGTTTTTCATGGATTTCAATGCAAAATAAAGTTCTACATGTTTAGGCTATAGTGAAAACCACTTTGGAATTCAGGCCTTACAACCCAGAAGATCTAAACAAGAAATGTATATGGAACTTTTGTAAATCCCCATTAAGAGAATCATCATGTGCACACTTAAAGTTTGATAGCAAAGCTTTAAGTTTAATGATCATCAAGCCAAGGACATCAAATGTTCACATTGTATGAACTGATCATCATGATCTCAGAGTATTTTTTCCACAAAGTTTAGGTGTTATTTAACATCAGTGCACAGTCTACTTAAAATGGTATCATAGAGTCTGGTTTTGAATAAGTCTGATAAGCACAAGAATATTGCATGAGACTCTTGGACTATCTTTATTCCCACAGTCAACATCTGTCTTAATGGGGACTTGACTGAAGAGGAAATATAGAATCATGTTTATTTGCATTTAGTTATACATGAAAATATGGTGCCAACTGAAAGTGGAATGCTGTAGCATTAAAGCTTCAAACATAAATGTTCCAAAAGAAATAAGAGTTAAGGAATCTTTTCTCAGTGAGCAAACCTCAACCAGTGAATTGTGGCTATATACTTGTTTAGAGTGAGAGATGGATATATTCCAATTCATGGAATATATCCAAATTTCAGGGATTTGGAAAGCAAAGTGTGGAAGGTTAAGTGATAAGGGCATGTGGTAATAAGGTGAGTGGATGGACTTACTGGACAAAGTGTGTAAATATTGAACCTTACAAATGGTCACTCTATTAGTTGGCCAAGTGTGTGATATGTAAAGTACCAGAAATCTGTTGGCTTTTATAAAGGGTATTTATTTGGGGTAGAAGCTTAAAGTTACAAGGCCCTAATGAGTCCAACTCAAGGTATTATAGAGGTTAATTCTCAGCAAATGTCTCTTGCCATGTGTTTAAGCAAGATGGCACTAATATCTGCAAGGGTTCAGCCTTCCTCTTTCCTCCTAAGGTTTTATGGGTCCAGCTTTTTCTTATCTCAGCTGTAGGCTGGAGGACACATTTCTTTCTGGGATCATCTGCTCTGGTATCTTCACAAAGTCAGTTGTAAATTATTGGGTGATTAGCTCATCTCTCTTCCTGTGTTTGCAGGATTGAAGTCTTCTCCTCTTCCATGTCTCTTCACATGTGTATCATATTCTGTGTTCTCCTTGGGTGAGTGTCCATTTATATAACCCATCAAGGGGGTGGGGACTCAACACTGCATGTTCTAATGATGTGGTTGAATCAAAGCTCTAATCTTGATTCAATAAAATAAACATAAAGCCTTTGAATTTAAATCAATCAAAGGGTATCATGCCCAGAAGAACAGACCAGTTTACAAACATAATATCTCTTTGGAATTCATAAATAACATCAAACTGCCACAGTCACCAGAGGGTGTTCACTGCAAAGAAGTTTCTCAACAATGATTAACAAGTTTATATGTTCTCTAGATGTCATTCATCTTATCTCAGCCACCCAAATTCTTACCTGGTAGTTCAATAATAAAATGGCCAAGATTGCAGGAATGAAGACCAGTGCAAGAAATTAACAAGATAACAATTCCCTCAACAAGGTTAATATCTCTGCTGCAATTACTGAGTACAAATTGTTGTAGATATTTTGGCTGTGTAATAAATGACTCCAAACTTAGTGATGTAAAACAACCAATTTTTAAGTTCATGGATTCTGTAGATCAGGAATTTAAATAAAATATAGTGGGAACAGTGTGGTTATACTCCAAGATGTGTGTGGGCTGAGCTGGATGACTACATGACTGATGGTGAATCACTATCTGAAGCTGAAATCATCTGGGTGAATATTCACTTATATATCTGGAATTTGATGTTGGCTATGGGCAGTGACTTCAGGTGGCCTAAGGGCCATGAAAACCCACATATGGCCTCTCCATATGGTCTCTCTATAAGCACTAGTATGGGTTTCTGTGCAGTATGTCAACTAAGTGTCAAGAACAAGAACCTAAGAGAAAAAGCCATAATTGCACATTTTTAATAACTACTCTTTGAATTCATAGGAATTCATTTCTACTGTATTATATTTGGCAAAGCAGTCACACAGATCCATGCAGGTACAAAGGAAGAGATAATAGTTCCCATAAATTTGTGGAAATTTTGATATTATATTGTAAGAAGTTACAAGCAGAAGGAGAAATACAGATGTGGTAAACTTTGGAAACCAAGATGAGGTATCCAATACATATCACCTCTCAGTGGGAGTATTCAGCCACCTGGCAAGTGATTGCACTGAAAACCTTCCATCATGAAAGGGCAGAATTTGTACTCATGGAAATAGACATGTCCTTTGGATAGTACTTGGATGGATTTACCTTTTCTGCTCATAATGCTTGTAGTAATAATATAAGTCATGAGCTTATAGAAATCCTTGGAACTCAAATATTCATGCTACTCAAACATCATTGAGTCTGATCAAGTACATTATTTTACAGTAAAATAATGGTGGCAGCAGACACATCCACAAGAAT
Source organism: Cabassous unicinctus (assembly GCA_029593785.1). Classification (NCBI taxonomy): domain Eukaryota; kingdom Metazoa; phylum Chordata; class Mammalia; order Cingulata; family Chlamyphoridae; genus Cabassous; species Cabassous unicinctus. The sequence continues at coordinate 4,408 of JAQZBX010071446.1, read as the reverse complement.
ATCACTGGTCTTATCATGTACCCCATTACACTGTAGTGACTAGTATGAAACAATAGTGTAATGTCTTGCTGAACATTCAAGTGCCAATTCAGAGAATACACCTTGAAAATCTGGGTCTTTACCTTTAAGGATGTATTGTCAAATAAGTAATGCAGTTTCCTCCATATCCAGAATAATCAGTTAAGAGAATCAAGGTATCTGAGTGCAAATAACTCCTTTTACTATTACACTAAATACAAATTTACTGAATATTTCCTCTCCCACCATTTTTATCTCAGATGGCTTGTGGCCATAGTTACAAAGAGGTTAGGCTTTCATCAGGGATTGCAGCAATGATTTCACAGAATTGGTGATTCAGAATACCACCTGTTCAATATGGGCTCCTCATGCCTGTGCTATGCCAACAGACAATCAAGGGATGCATTCATTACTACTGACAAAGGAGAAATGTGGTTGTTTTGTAACAATGAAGGAAGATTTGACCAGTATCTTCAAATCAGGGAATACTCTTATGCACCTGTTAAAATTACCATGGTGAAAGTTGAATGTTAATTAAAAATAAAGCAACAAAAATTATAGCACCACTGAGGATTGAAAAATCAGAAATGAAATTTGGTTGACTTAAGAGATAATAAATCCCAATAGCTGAATGTCAGTCTGAGAACAAAAGGAAGGTGGAATAGAAAGTGGAAGAAATGAAGATATAAATAATAACTAAAACCTTATGGCCAATTTCTTCAATAAAACTGTAATAATGAATATTTTTTAGTTGTTATGTATGTGGGTATATAAATATAATTAATTATATATGTGTATATGAATGAATTGCATTTTTCTTTTTACTATTTCATATAAGAGGTTTGTTTTCCATAGATAAATTTATATTCTAATCTTTAAGCTACAGACTATTCAGGTGGTATTGTAACCCAGTAGAATAACAAGTAATATTTTAATTAACTTATCCAGTTATGTCCAAAGACATAGGAAATCCTGAGTTTCTTTTAATGGTGCAATTCAGAATATATTTGTAGAAATATCTTGTTTAATGGAAGTGGAAGTATGTAATTATTTTATTAAGGAATTTCAATATGTACAGAAAAAGGTTATAAATGCTGAGTAGTCAAGTAAGCAGTATGTTCCACCCATTTATTTATTATCCTCAGCCAAAAATTCACCCTTCTATGCTTTGCTCTGTGATCCTGCAACTGAGAGTGTATAAACTACATTTCTCTTCTAGCAGGTGGCCTACTAACAGTTTTTGCCAAGCTGTGTGCAAAAGGAGGGCAAAAAAATCTTCCTTTGTTTAAATATGATAAGTACATGAATCAGGCATGTGAGAAGAATGGAGGAACAATGAACAAGAGAAAATTAATCAAAATTGCCCAGTCAAGAAGAGTTATGGGAAAATGGGAAAACTCTACTTTATATATCATTTCAGATCAATTTTATGACTTAGAGTTGCATAGACACCTATTTCACAAGGCCTAGACTGAAATTCAAAAATGCCTTTCATACAAATTACTTCCCTTCCAAAAACTATTCATGGCACCACACTATCCCCAAAGCATTCTTCATCTCCAGATTTTTCAGAGTATAAATAAGAGGGTTCAACAAGGTGGCTATGATGGTGTAGAAAAGAGCAAATACTATCTTATGGAAAAATTATGGGTGGTATAACATAAATAAAAAGACCAGGCACAAAAAATAACACTACAATTGTTATTTGAGAACTGCAAGTTGAAAGAGTTTGCTATAGCTTTCTGCAGGATAAGCCCTGATGGTGTATAATATCAGGAAATAAGATACCATCACAATCACAAAAGACATCAAAACAATCAGACCTGAATTCACAATTACCAAAAGACCAATTTTGTATATATCAGTGCAGGCCAGTTTCAGTAAAGGAAACATATCAGATAAGTAGTGATATATCTCATTGGGACCACAGAAGTGAAAGAAGATGGTGAGAAGAAACTACTTGCAGAGTGAACCAATCCTCCAGAATAACAAGCTATGATGATTTGCGTTACACCTCTACCTGCTCTTGATAATGGTGTAGTGCAGGGGCTTTCAGATGGCCACATAGACGTCATAGGCCATCCTTGTGAGGATAAAGGTCAGGGTGCCTTCAAGAAAGTGAATGATAAACAACTCTATGAAATGGTCTTCCTCTCTGCAAGTCAGTCAGTCTTTAGTTTGGGTATCACTGTGGATGTGTAGCATAGGTTACAGAGTGAAAAGTAATTAAGGAAGGAATACATAGTCAATTAATTGAGTGCATGAGATAGAAATCATTATGATCAAGTTTCCCATCCAAATAGCAATATAACAAATTAAAAAGAATACAAAACAGAGTATTTCTATGTGTTTGGGAAAGTCCCAAGAGAATAAACACAGTGACATTATTCCTTTTTTCCATGGACCAGTGTTGTAAAAAAGCATAAAAGTCACCTGAAAAGACATAATACATAAGTCAACATCAGAAAAGTTTATGGATAATATGGCTGATAAAATATATATCATGAAACTGTTTGTCATAATTACTATGTTTCAGAAAATAAAAATCTAATATTTAATAATAATCATGAAGATTTCCATAACTGTTCTCAAACTTTACATTAAATTTTGACATTAATAAAAATATATGCATGTATTCATTCAACTGAAAACTTTTTTAAAATATTATTTAGTAGCAAACATTACCCAATTCCAATTTAATATAAAGCTAACTACTTGGAAAGGATGCAGCTGTTGATATGTTACAAACTCAAAATTTGCTAATGATTCAAGTATAATTCTTGCCATATTTTTGCTTAATGATGTAAAGTCAAATGCAAAGTTTTAACTGTGCTCACTTGTGTAATATGTGCTATATAAAAAATTAGGTAAAAATTAAATGAAAATTTAGTGTAGTAATACATATATATTTAATAAACGGAAGGAAAAAGCTCTTCAAAAAGCAAATGTAATTTGTCTAATTTTTTCTTGTTTGTTTACTTTTTTCTTAATTGTGACAGTAAAATGCTGACATTTTGTAACAGAAGTATATTTATTTCTACAAATATTTCAATTATAGTCATATACTTAAAACACAGAATAAAACAGTAGCTGAAACTAAAAGGAACATAAAGCAGTTTACCTTGTTTGTGTTACCCTTGACTCCATGTATCATATTTTTAAGTCAATTTACTCTCAATGGTTTGAAATGGAATCTGCATTTCTGTATTCTATTGTCTTCCACTATATGCTTTTTCCAAAATGCCTAAGGAGCCTGACATCATATAATAAAGAGAAAAATTTTTGGACAGTTTGTGGGAAAAGTTTGTGGACAAAGAATTGCCAATTGGACTCTATTTTTAATTTTACACAATGTATGAAGTTGGGCAGTAATCACTTAATTTCTGAATTTAAGTTATCTCTTTCATAAATTGGTAAACTTGTCTGGACTTTGTCGCAATATGGTTGTAAGCTAAATTCAATTAATGACCATTGCTTTATTAATCATAGAAATAATAATGCTGACATTAGTATCAAAATATTAGTTCTACCAAGTTATTTTTCTAACAGTTGTTAAGAACATTGTCCCATAACTCATTTTTCCCATATAGAAAAAGAAATTGTAGCAGCTTGCAATCATTTTCAGCAGGAATAAAACTTTAAGGTCTATTAGTCAAATTCCCTCATATTAAAGAGAAGGGATTTTAATTAAAAGGAAAATATTGAATGAATAAATGTACTTTGAATCTTGTTTGCTTGGTTTTGTTTTGTTTTTTATATTATTATTGCAATAATGAAAATGCTCTAAAGTGATCAAAGTGATGATTGCACAGCTATGATTATACCAAATACCATTGATTATACAATGGATAGATTTACGCTTTATTAATATGTGTCAAAAAATTGACTTGTTAAAAATGTACTTTGAATTTCTTCATCATTCAGCAAATATCATATTAAACCAACACGATTTATTTGATGAAAATATAGCCAGTAAATTTGAGGCTTACCAGGGTTTCAGTTAACTTAGTTTTTTTTGTTTGTTTGTTTGTTTGTTTGTTTTTTTTTGGAGGGGCAAAATATTCTTTCTTTATACCATAGACTAAAAATGCATTTGACACATACTAATTTAACAAGGTCTGTTAAACTGAAACACTAATTGTATAATCATTGGGGATATTCAAATCAAATGGTAATAGCAGAATTTTAACAAAAGGTTAATTCCAGAAACACAATTATTTGAGATTTGTTTTTTTTTAAACCTGTTTCTAACTCCAGTTGAAAACTGCACATATGTAGCCTATTGCCAATGGGTGTCAGAAATCCAAAAACAAAACAAAATGAATGCATTGATAATTTTTTCCACTTGTGTTAAGGGTCACCAAGTCTTTTTTATTTATTTTTTATTTAT
>JAQZBX010071445.1:0-15245 GCA_029593785.1 Cabassous unicinctus | reverse complement strand
GCCATCTGCTTCCGGGAGAAGCCCCTTCCCTTCCCAGGCCAAGGGCGCCATCTGCTGGGCGCCCGCGGCACGGCAGCCTCCGCTCGGCGCCCACCTGGGTCTGGGACCTTGACACACCCCAGTTCAGCTCCTGCGGGTCCCCGTGCCCTGCCTGGCTCCCCCTACCCCACGACGAACCTCGGCGTGCTTGCGATGCCTCCCTCTCCTTTCATTGGTGAGTTTGCAGCCCCACTTTACAGGTGAGGGATGGAGGCCCAGAGAGGTCGAGTGACTTGCCCAAGGTCACAGAGCAGGGGGGATGCCCCTGGCGGTTCTGATGCTGGCCACACACATGCTCTGTATACAGACTGAAAGCCTTACGTGCAGACACCAGCACCTCTGCAGGGGTTCTCATGGGGACCAGCCCTGGACAGTAATAGATGGACTTCTCATCCCCCACCATCTGCCTCTCAGCGCCCAGGGATAGCCCCCTCCCACCCACAGCCCCCACCTCTGCTGCGGGGCCCCAGGTGAGGGGTCCTCCCCACAGACCACACCTGCTCCCTGCTCCCCTAGGCCTCGGTCCCCTCCCGAGGGGCATTCTGGACCACCTGTGCCCACTCTGCCCCGTAGGTAGCTTTGTCTTCCTATGGTGCTTGCCTCCACCTAGCCTCACAGCACAGCTTCATCTGCTTATTCTCAGGGTCCGCCTAGTCCAGCGCCCTCCAACAGAGCACACTGGAGCCACACGTGTAAGTTTAAATGTCCCAGCAGCCACGTTAAAAAGATAAAAAGAAACAGGAAAATAAACACATCAAGAATGTATTTTACTTAACTCAATATATCCCAACTATTAGTATCTCAATGTGTACTCGATATAAGAAACTCGGCAGACAATGTTTTACACTTTGGGGGTACCAAGCCTTTGAGAGCTGGCACGTGTTTTGCACTTAAGGCAGTGTGCTCTGTGGCCATGGGTGGCTGGTGTTAGGGACAGTGCAGGGCTGCACTCTGAGTTCCATGGGTAAGGTTTCTGGTCCATCTGTCTACGTCCCCGGCCCCAGCACAGGGCCTGGCACACAGTAGGTGCTCAATGATGGGGACGGGTGCCATCCCAGGGAGAGCTTGCAGCGCGAACCTCCAGGAGCTCCACTCTGGTGGGGGGAGCAGAACTTTGACGTGGGTCCCATCTGCGCTTGCTCATTCCTGCTCTCCAGCCCCTCTCATCTGGCCGTGGCACCTGCATCTCCCAGGGAGGGTAGGGGTGGAGATAGGGTGGGCGGGGGCATGGCCACCGCATCACAGGGGCTTGGCCCTTGGCAGCCAAGTGGAGGGAGCATTCAGAACCACGGCAGCGAGTGTGAGCTCCATCTGGCCTGGGCTCTCCGAGGCCTCCCCACCCCACTCCCCAAATTAGGCATGGGGCAGGGGACTGCCTGGCATCCTGCTGCTGCCTCACTGGCCAGGGGCTGTTCCACAACCCATCTCTGTAGGCAGACTTTGGCGCATCCCTAGAATGCACCTTGGAAAGCACTCCCCCTCCAGGAAGCCCTCCAAGATTACCTCTGTCCTTTGCCCTCCTGCAGCACCCTCTCCTGGCCGCCTCACTGCTGGGTACTCTGCTGGCTCGCTCACTCACTCGTTCAGTGAACACTTACAACACGCTCAGCCACCAAGTGTGGAAGGTCCCGGCCCCTTCCAGAAGCCCCTGCTTGTGCCGGAGCTGCTCAGTGTGCCCATGCTCCTGCCCTCCCCTCCAGGCCTTTGCCCTCTCAGGCCCTCCTCCTGGGGGTCCTTTTCCCACCCCCTCCCCTGCCTAGCCCTCCCATCTCGGGTGGGGGAGCTGGGCTGCTGGCGCTCTGGCAGGCGGGTGCCCCTCCCCCAGTCTGTGGGGGCTGTGCACGCTGAGGGCAAGACGGGAATCCGCCCCCCACTGCAGCGGGGCGAGCAAGGCGCCCAGCACGGCCTGGCCCGGGCACCGCCTGCTGACCGGCCGGCTGTCACTCCAGGCTCCGCGGCCAGCCCCGGCACATTTGCAGGTGGCCCCTGTCACTGCCAGCCTCCCCGCACTGGACACCGCGAGCTGTTACCAGGGACAGTTTTTCCCTGAGGCTGTTGACAGAGAAATCGCAGACAGCGCCCTGCCTGTCTCTCTCGTCACAGACTGCGGCAGGAGCAGCTGTCGGGGCGGAGGGCCGGGGACCCCGCGGGGCCCAGGGCTCTGCTCTGCGCACGAGCAGGTGGAGGGCGGGGCAGGAGCCCAGTGGCTGGACGTGCGGGCAGGCCCAGCATCGGGGGTCCCCCAGCCCAGCGCCCAGGTTCAGTTCTTCCCAATGGCGAGAGGGGAGCAGGCACCCCATCCACGCCGCTAGGAAGAAGGCACCCATCGCCACGAGGGAGGCTGGGGTGCCATCTCAACTGCCAGGACCCCTGCTCGCAGAGGGCGCAGATGCCGTTGACGAGCTCCAGCCCATGGCCAAACGCAGGCGACTGGAGCCTCTGGGGAAAAGTCCCAGCGGGGTCTCAAAGGGGCCGTCGCCCAGTGCACCCTGAGGCCTTGTCACCTCTTCTTCGGCCTTTATCTTTCTCTTAAAGTCAGCTTTACAGAGACACGTGGTGGAGCGAATTGTGCTCCCCAAAAAGGCTCAGGTCCAAACCACGTCCCAGGAAGGTGCGATTACTTAGGACGAGGCCACTGTGGCTGGTGTCCCCATAGCAGAGGAAATCTGTGACGAGAGGTGGGACTCAGCTCTGCCGCCCCCAGCGAGGACCGCCATGGGCTGTCGGCCACCCGCCGATGCGCTCCCTGAAAGGGGAGCACAGCCCTGCCCACACCTGCTTTCAGACTTGTCTCCAGAGCCGTGAGACAAGGCGTCTCTGTTGCTTAAGCCGGCGGGTGCGTGTTGCTTCGTCCCGCAGCCTGGCACAGCAAGACGCTGTAACTACCCACAGCGGATCTGCCCCCTTCAGCGGGCGGGTCGGCGAGCACTGGTGGCCCAGCGACCCCCCTTTCTACCTTCGCCACCCCAAGAGGAAGACGAGGTTATGGTCATGGTAGAGATGAGGAGCCGGGGAGGTTGGTGATTGGCCCACGGGAGGGGACTGGGGTCTAGGCCAGGGGGGTGGGAGGCCAGGTGGAGCCAGCACCTCTGGGCTGCATTGTCCCAGCCACTCCAAGCCAGTCCTGGCCTCGGTTCCTGCCCGAGAAAGCGGAAGGAGGCCTTGGCGGGAGCACGGCAGGATCTTCTCTCTCCCCCACGTGTCCCTAAACCAGCTCCCGGCGCTGCCAAGAGGCCCCCCTGGGCCCAGCTCGACCCCCGGGCACCCAGCTGCCGGGCAGGGAGGTGGCTCTCAGGCTAGGCAGGGGCCACCTGCTCCCAGGGAAGGTGCCGCTCTTGGGGCCAGAGGAGGCCGAGGCAGGAAGGCCGCAGGCGCAGGTTCCGCGAGCGTTCAGGAGGTTGAGGAGAGCACCGCACACCGCCGCAGGGTAACATGGACGGCTTCCCAGGAAGATAAAAACTGCCAAAACTCACCCAAGAAGCAGCAGAAAACATGAACAGACCCCAAACCGTGGAAGACACAGGATAAAATTGCCAAAGGGTTAACTCCAAGAATTGCAAAGGCCCAGCGACGCAGATGCGTCTTCCTCCATCTCGGAGGAGCAGATCATCCACGCTGGATGTGCTTCCAGTGCCCAGGGGAAGGTGGAAAGCGTCCCGAGCGAGCCCGAGCCTGGAAACCTGAGAACTCGCTAGGAAAGGGGGGGCCCAGGGCTTCCTAGAGCTCACGTGTCCCCAGAGAATGGCAGCGGAATGGTGACAATGCGGGAACCGGGATGTGGGCCTGGGGACACGCGGGCACACAGCGTCTGCCCCCTGTCCCCCGCCCCACCCCCGGCTCATGCCAGCCAGGCTGCCCGCCACGGGCCATCGCCAACAGGGCATGGGAAGCGAAAGGGGTAGGAAGGGAGGAGTCTGGAAGATAAGAGTCCCACCCTGCAGACGCCGGCCCGGCCGGGGGTCCCCCCGCAGCCCTGGTGCCGCTGGCTGCTTCCCCGAAACTGGGTTTGTGGTGACCAGCTCGTGGCCCCCGGCCCAGCCGCTGGCCCCACTGCCCCAGCATCCTTAGGCCCAGGCTGCCCAGAGGCGGCAAGAGACAGTGCCAAGGAAGGGCAGGGGCTCAGGGGACCCCCGGCCGGCTGCGTGGCCTCGGGCTGGCCTGCGCCTCTCGGGGGCTTGTGTTTCCAGCGCAGCCCTGTACCACGACCAAAGGCCGCGAGGGCTGGCAGAGCGCTTTGTAAACGGTGACGGGGTCGTCGCCGCTGCTCCCTCGCCCCCCGGCAGAGCGCTCAGGCTCTGAGGGGCCGTCTGTGCACCCCCAGCGGCAGCTGCCGAGCCCAATCCACGGCCCGGCACCACTGCCAGGCGGGGGCACATGCGTGCGTCTCCGTGAGCCCCCAGGACAGGTCTGGCAGCAGCAGTAAGTGCAAGCCGTGCCTGCGGGAGGGGGTCTCGGGGACACCAGCGGGGAGTGGGGACGTGAGGCCAGCCGGGAGGGACACGTGTAGAGGGCGGCGTTGAGCAAAGGATCCCCGTGAGCAAATGGGGCGCAATCCTACCAGAAAATTCCAGGAAGAACGTGAAATGGGAGCTCCAAGCCCCCAGGAGGGAGCTGGGTGTTGAGGCACCTGCAGGAGTGCCCCCCCCCGCCGGGCCAGGCTGAGCGGATTCCCTCGGGGGAGTGGCAGCTGAAAGGTGGGTCTGCGGCAGGGAGGCTCAGGGAAGGGCGCTGGGGGCCCGGGCGCGGCAGCCACGGGGCAGGAGGTGCCAGCCGCCTCCAGGGAGGAGAAGCCTGAGCTGGGAGCAGCGGCCCGGGACGAGGCGGCCGCCGGACGCCAGGCCTTTGGCCCGCACAGGTGGCCTTCTCCCCTGTCCTCCCTGCCTCCACCTTGCCCGGGATGGATGGGCTGTCGGAGAGCCAGACAGGCACATTTAGAACCTGCTCTTTCCGGAGAAGGTGGCAAGGCCTCATCTGTAACCTCTCCCACCCCAGAGACACCCAGGGCGACAGCTGCTCCGGCGCGCGGGGGCCCGGCTGCCGAGGATTATTAAATGGATTCTTCCTCCCTTTAGTGTGTGTTTCCTTCAAGGCAGCGCGTGGGATGGCGCGTTAACAAAGCAGCCAGCCCAGGGCAACGCCAATCCAGCAAACACAGCAGCTCGCAGGGCTTTGATTTAAAAAATCGGCCCCCACTGGGCCGCTTTAATTGTTTCCAGATTCTGAAAATATTTGAAAAGAGGATGCAAATGGAAAAATCTACCTCTGGCTACCGCAGCGTCCGGAGCCTGGCTGTGCTTGGCGTCCACGTGAGCTGTGTCCTCGCAGAGCTCCCAAAGTGGATGGAGAGAAGCCTTGCATGTCACCGAGACAAACGGCCCTGGGCGGAGAGGAACGCCGGCGGGCGAGGCGCTCTCTCCATCACCCGGGCCCCTGAACGGGCTGGCCGGAGGGCAGCTGGCCTGCAGGGCGCGCCGTCCCGGCTGCGATGGCCACGGCCGTGTGGGGCGGGTGCTGGGACTCATGGGGCAGGGCTCTTTCGTCCCTGGAGACCTCGGGGTTGGCCGCCCCAGCAGGCAGGACAGAGGGGCTGGGACGCAGTGAGTGGGCGGTCCAGGGAGGCCACTAAGAAAGAGTACCTGCCGGTCACTTCCGGCCAGGCTGAGCCCACAGGGAGAACCCAACAGGCAGCAGGAGGCAGCGTGGCAGCCTCGGGTGGAAGAGCTTGGTGGTCCGGTCCAGTGGACTGGGATCTGGACCCAGCTCTACCCTTCTCCAGCTGGGCGACCTCAAGCATGTCACTCACCTTCTCTGAGCCTGTTTTCAGGCCTGCAAAATGGGGCAGCTGTGAGCCCTCTAAGAGCACTCAGGAATGCTGCCACTCAGCAATGCTACACGCACATAAAGGTGGCACAGAGCCCCTTTCTTGATGGGGCCTGGAGCCCGCTCCGCCCCCGGGGCTGAAGGCTGGGGGTCCCAGGGGCAGGTGCCAGGGCGTGAGGCATGGGTCCTATTCAGGGGAGATGGGGATCCTCTCCCCGCGAGTGGGACTGAAAGTGGGCCCAGGAGGTGGGGACAGAGCGGCTTCCTGGGGGCTGGGGCATCCAAGCTTGGGAGGAAGTCTCGGGGAATCAGGAACCCCCCATTCTGCCTTGGTTACCCAGCCCTGCATTCTGTCTGCGAGAATCTTCCTAAGTGAGAAAGATGGTTTCTCATCTCCATAAAGCACGAGGGTGAGAACACACACACGCACACATGCACGCACAAGCACAGCTCACACGCTCACAGGCACGCACACGTGCACACACCTAACACGAGCACACACAAATGCCCACACAGGTGCACGCCCGCCTCTGCCTGTAAGTCAGGAGGCCGCCCTGTGCAGAGCAGAGAAGTGACCTGGAGACGGGGCGGCTCCTTATTTTCACCCCTCCTCCTCCACACTGAGCGGTAACAAAAAGGAAAGAGCAAATGGCGCAGTCCACACACCTTCGGGGTGAGCTTCTGGACAGCGGCCCCGCTGGCTTCCATCCGCCTGCACAAGGGAGGCCATGCCCACCCGGGGTCAGCGCCGGGAGAGCCCAGGGTGGGGGCCAGCCCGGCCTCTCTCCTCTCCTGGCGTGTGCTGGTCATGGAACCAGCTGGAAGGCAGGAAAGCCTGGTGCCCCCACCCTGAAAGGGGTCCCAGCCTTTAGGCACATGCAGGAGAAAGGGGGGACCCCAACGGACCTGAAGGGTGGTCGTACCGTCCGGTCCTCCACACGGAGGTGTGAGGTGTCCAGGCCCCTGGGAGCAGGACTCTGGGCCAGCCTCGACCTCCCTTCCCGCCCCTCCCAGCGGGACCCGCTGTAAAGACACCTGGCCACGGTACCAAAGGCTGCTGGCAGCCGAAAGCACATGCCCCTGACCGAAGACCCTCTCCCCACACAGTAAAGGGGGGCTGGAGCGACCAACATGGGGGAGGGGGAGGGTGCAGGGTGGGCAAGGCGGGGTGGGGGCGCTGTGAATGGAGCTGTCGTTGATACTTTGATTATTGCCGTTACTACTGGTGATGGGGTAGGGGGCCTGTGGGTGCAGCTGCCCGCGATGCCAGACCCCAGGGGTTTTCTGTTAAGCTAGGGTTCTAAGCCCCTGGGCCTCTGCAGGGTCACGCCTGTGCCGGCATGAGGCGAGGAGAGAACGGCTCGCGCCAAGGACCAGGCATGGAAAACCTTAAGGACCCCCCGCCAGGGTGGTGGGCAAACGGCACTGTGTGACCAGGATGCTGGAGGTGGGGACAGCTGACATGGGCCAGCCAGGGACCCCAGCACTTCACACATGACTCATTTAACCCTGACAACAACCCCCCAGCATGGGCGCGTCTGTTGTCTCCTTTTCACAGATGTGGAAACTGAGGCTCAGAGAGGCGTCTCAGCCAAGGTCACCCGGCTAGTCCGCGGCAAAGGCAGGGTTTGAACTGGACACCTGGCTCCACAGCCCACGGGTGTAACCACTACAGGCTACCGTATCTTGTACAGCAGACAGGATCAGTACTGAGGAGGTGCTATCTACGGTGGGTTTTAAAGGGTGAATAGGAGTTGGCCAGTCAGAGGACACAACTTGGGGATCAGGGACAGCACTGGTGTGTTCAAGAGAACGGACAGGGTGAACACAGCAGGAAAGGCAAGTAAATGCCTGGCACACAGTAGGTGCTCAATACACATTGGTTAACGAGGCGATGGAGAGGGAGACAGCAGTAAGATGGAAGCCTGGAGGGGAGGGGTAGGCTGAGGGCTTCGGTTTGGCCCTACCCGCCTCTGCGTGTGCACACAAGCGTGCCCCTGCCCCACACACGCCACTGCCCTGCTTCCTCCCAGCCACCGAACCGCCCAGGGCAACCCTCTGCTGCCCAGGACCCTCACCCCCGCCCCCGGCTGGTGCATCCTTGGGGAGCTGCTGAGGGGGTGCCTGAGAACAGGAGGGACTCAGCTGGGCAGGGATGAGGCAGGGGTGGGCGACGCTGTCCTCTTTGTTCTGGATTTTTGTGGTTTGGGAAAATACACCGAGGGAGGTCAAGGTTGGCTGCCCGCTGCTGCCCCCGCTTGCTGGGTGGGGAGGGGCCCGGGAGGTGGCTCTGCCTCGCGCGGGGCGCCGGCGTCTCGGGGGAGGCCAGCCCGGGCGGCCGCCGCGGCTCCCGTGACCTTCAGCCTGACCTCATTTTCCACCAAGGCGCCGTGCAATTTCTTCCAATTTTCCACATAATTAGCTGAGCGGGAGACGCGTCCCTGCTCGCGAGGGCCGCGGCGGCGGGAAGGAGCGGGCTGCCCGGAGCGCCCGGCCCACCTGCCCCAGGGCCGCGGGACGATGGCTTCCACTCAGGCCGCAGGCCACGGCGCCCTGCGAACCGCACCCCGTGACGAGGGCACGACTGCAGACGGGGCAGAAACGGGTCTGCCCGCACGAAGCCCTCGGCGCGGGGACGGAAGCCGCTCCGGGACCCGCTTCTAAGCCTCGGAGGCGCTGCCCCAGCCCCGACGGCCCCGCTGCCAGCTTTCTGTCCTCGAGGACACTGGCGTCTCTTCCCCATTCCAGGGGAGGCCCCGGGGTCAGCGGGGGCAGGGTCACGCCATCAGCAATCCCGGATTTCACCAACAAACACACGGAGTGAGGGAGTAAAGGCCTCCCCGGGTCTCAGTTTCCCTCACCGAGCAAGAAGCAAGGTCATCCCCAAATAATTCAAATCATTCCCTCCTGCCTGCAGAGGGGGGCCCAGTGACCCCGAGGCAGGGCTGCCACGGCCTCCCAGGAGCCCTGGGAGAGGGAGGGTCTGCCTTCCTGGGGAGGCCCCCTCGGGCCGCTGTAGCCCTGCACTGCCTGGGGGAGGGGCAGGGGGACCCTGTGTCCTCGGCTGGGGGGGGGTGGCGGGCTCCTTGGCGCGGCCTTCTCCCGACAGCATGAGTGATTCCTTCCCCCCTCCGAGCACGGCAGCCACCGCCTGGAATCCATCATTCCGTGGCGTCTGTCCAGGACCACCAGCCGCCCTGGCCCCTCTAACGGGGAGGGCAACGAGTGTCCTTGGGCAGAACCGGGGCACAGTGAGCCCCAAGAAGGCCAAGGCCGCGAGTCCAGAGACCTGGGCCCACCCCAGCCAAGGGACCTCAGACAGGTGACTCAGCAGAAAAAGAGGCCACATACGAAACATGGACTCCTGGATGGGGGGCTCAGGCACCCCGATTCCCACGCACAGCAGGGGCCCCTCTTGGACTGGTCGGAGCGCTCCTCCTTCACAAATACCAGAACCTGCCCTGGCATTCGGTGCTACAGTGGGAAGTGGTGGCCTCCCAAGTCAGACGGCGGCTGGGGCCTGCGCCCCTCCCTGCACGCCCGGGACAGCAGCTGGCCCCCGCTCCCTCAGCTGCCAAATGGGGGTGCTTAGCAGGCTTGAAATGAGGGTTCAAGGAGAAAGCTGGGTCCCACAATAACGATCTGAGGGACAAATAAACAAAATACAGTTTCTGTTCAAACACACCAATCCAGCTGGTGACCATGTGGTTTAGGGTTCAGGCGAAATTCCGAATTCCTCGCTCCTGGGGGTATAGAAGAATCCCCCACAGTCAGTGGGAAGAGCCTAATGCTCACAGCCCCTCTTCCAGCACAGGAGAGAGGGTCCCAAACAGGCATTCTATCCACCCATCTATCCATCTGTCCATCCATCCACCCACCCATCCATCCATCCATCCATCATCCATCCATCCATCCATCCACCCACCCACCCATCCATCCATCCACCCATCCACCTATCCATCATCCATCCATCCATCCATCCACCCACCCACCCATCAGCATTTACTGAGCACCAACTGTCTGAGGCACTTGGTTATAAAGGATAAAAAGCCGTATTCGTATTCGAGTAAAGAACTCACAATTTAGGTGGAAACACAATAACCCCCAGCCCTCCCCAGCCACGCCTCACCATGCTGAGACTTCAACCTGCCTGACCACTTAAACTTCCCATAACCCCGTGAGTATTACCCCCTCTTAACAAATGGGTAGACTGAGGCTCCGAAGGTGACCTGCCCAAGGGCTTGGACGCCGGTCTGGGTGGCTCTAAAGTCCTCGTGTGTGTGCGTGTGGTATGTGCAGGGCAGAGGGGGTGCTTTCCGGGCAGCAGTGGGGTGTTGAGCCCTCTGGGGCAGGTAAGGCAGAGGCGGGATGCCTGGGGGAGTGGCCTGAGGCGTCAACTATACAGACACACCTGCCACCAGGTGAGCTGCCAGGTGCGCTTGTGCTGAGGGTGCCTGAGGTCTCTGCCCAGGGCAGGTGTGCTGAGCAGACGTCACCCAGCTCTCCCACATGCAGCGTCCTCAGAGAGGTATCCACAAGGCAGCCTCCCACGCGCTGGGCATGGAGTCCTTGCAGACGGGTCTGTGACCCCGGGTGGACTATGAATCCCCATATGGGCCTTTGGACTTTGCACCCCAGAACCAGGGATCCCACCCTCTGGGGTGACCCCTGGGGAAGGAGCAGGGTCTGGCCGAGACCTCAAAGCTGGGCTGGAGTGGTCAGCGGGTGCTACCTGGAGGAGGGGCATGAGAAGGAGAGAAGCAGGGAGGAGAGAAGGTGGTCCCAGCGGGGGACGGAGGCGTGGCTCCTGTGAGCTGGACCACCACCCAGCCACCCATGCAGAGGGGGACTCGGTCGGGTCTGGGTCAGGCGGCAGCTGGCGATGACCCCTGGGCCTCTGGAAGGCCCCACATCCGGGGGAAGCTGGGGCGTGGGAAACCCTGACGGAAGCCGCCTCTGCGTTTTCTGGCGATCCTCAGCGTTCCGTGCTGGTGGCCGTGTGGCTCGTCTCCGTCTTCTCACGACCTTCTGTCCGCGTCTCAGGGCTCCCTCTCCTTTCTCTTACGAGGACACCGGTCACCGTCCTCGACCCGGGATGATCTCATCGAGAGCTTAACTAATTACATTGACCTCCAGGTAGGGTCATGG
Organism: Cabassous unicinctus; assembly: GCA_029593785.1. NCBI lineage: Eukaryota > Metazoa > Chordata > Mammalia > Cingulata > Chlamyphoridae > Cabassous > Cabassous unicinctus. The sequence goes on along the minus strand of JAQZBX010071445.1, from coordinate 4,238 downwards.
GCACAGGTGCTGGGGCCCAGGGTCTTGGACACGTCTTCAACTCGCTCCAGGCACACATCATGCTCTGCCCACAGGCACACGGCCACACAAAGAAGCTCTCGGGACATCTGAGGCTCATGGAGAGGGCCCCCCTCCCTCCTGAGAACCCCAGTCCTTCCCCAGGCAGGTGTGTGCCCCACAATCACTAATCCCTACCCTCCACCTGCAGTGTCTGTGCAGACCTCAAGCAGGTATCACCTCCTCCAGGAAGCCCTCCCTGATGCCCTGGGACGGGCTGCAGGCCTGGCCTGTGCTAAGCTCGCTTCTGGCATTTCATCGTCTGTCTGTCCTGCCTGACCAGCGGCTCTGTGAGACCAGGACAGATGTTTAGACTGGACACTTAGCTAGACCGCAGCACATGAGATTGAGAGTGGGCCATCTCACGCAGCTGATCCCACACGAGGTGCCCTGAGGCGTCTGCCGAGTGATAGTGGCTCTCGTGGGCCACATCAAGGAGGAAGAAGAAACAGACTCCCGCGCCCGCACGCTCGCCGCCCAGGGCCCGGGCCAGCGGCTCTCAAAGTGGGGTTCCCAGACCAGAAGAGGCACGCGCGTGCCCTGGGGCTTGTGGACACGCAGGTTCTGAATCAGGGCGTCCGGGGCTGGGCCTGGCAGCCTGGTTTAAGCGGCTCTCCAGGCCCCCGATGCCCGCTCAACTGCCCTGACCGATATGAAAGTACCAACAAGCCCCCGAAGCCCGATGTTCTTCATCCTCCTTTGTCAATAAACGTAACAGCAATAGTAATCAACAGCGACGAGGCGCCGCTTCCCAAGGAGGCCTTTCCTGAGCCCACCGCTGGAGACTGCACCCTTCTCCTCCTCCCGGCTCCCCCTCGCCGCTCAGCTCCGTTTCTCTCCATCCCTCTAATCACCTCTAATCGCTAATTAGCTGTCAGGGGCAGGCAGGGGGGCCGGCCCCTCCCCCACACCGGGAGGCTGCCCCCCAGGAGGTCAGCTCCACTAGGGATGGGGCTGGGGGCTGTTTTGTTCACTGCTCTAGCCCCAGTGCCCAGAGCAGAGCCCGGCACACCATAGGTGCTCAATAAATGCTTATCAAATCGATGAATGAAGGCACCGCGACACTTTTCGGCTCACCTTCCAACCCCTTCTATTCGAGGCGCACAAGAAGCCTTGAAGGAGACGAGCGGTACTGCTCTACCCGCATCGGGACGGGGACGCGGAGCCCCAATACAGAACGCCCACTCTCGGCGGCAAATTCGGTCCCCACCCAGGGGTCGGCCCCCTGCCCCTGCCCTCCTGCCCCTGCCGACAAGCAGGCGCCAGAGGCCCACGTCCTGGAAACACGACCCTGGGAATCAACAATGTGAACCACGGAGGAGGGAGGGAGGCGGGGCCGCGCGCCCCTCTGCAGCCTCCGCGTGTGGCTTCGGGGACATTACGACAATGTTCGCCATACGACAGGCCCCCAGCGCAAAGGCACACAGCTAATTAGCTGCCAGGAGCGACTGGCCCCCTCCCCGACAATCTCTCCCAGAATTGCCCTCTGCCACCGCGTGTCACCACATGATAAAAGGAAATATGTTCAAAGCCGAGCAGCTAACAAGAGAGGGGGAGAGGCAGAGAGAGGCAGATTGCCTCTGACACTCTCCCAGGGAAAGGGGGATAAATTAAAACCATTCAAAAAATCATTTGTCACCGTCAGTTTTCAGAAAGAAGTTGTTCTGGAAGAGCAGGCTTGCTGGGGGTGCTCTGAGCCCCTGCTGGGAGGTGAGAAAGAGCGGTTCCGGGGTCGAAACCCACCTCTGCCACCTGCTACTTGAGTAGCAGCTTGCCCTGGGTCTCAGCTTGCCCACCTGTAAAGGGGAGCTGATCACGGTCGCCGTGTCATAAGGTTTGGGGTAACCCAGGATAGAAATGCATTTTAAGCTCTCAGCACCTTTGGGACATCACGTGCTGTGGTAAGACACAGGTTCTCACATGTCCAGCTCGTGACGGTGCTTAGCTTGGGGAATACCAAGATTCTGGACCTCTCTCAGTTTCCCCATCTGTAGAATGGGTGTTAGAGCACTGAACTCACAGTTATAGGGAGGACTCGATGAAACAGTGAGCACCAGGTGCTCAGCACACACGGTCACCTGTCCACAGGTCTCCACGGGGCCCTCTGCACACGGTCCAAGGCAGCGACACGCTGAGCCCTCTCCTGCTGGCTGCCGCGGGCACCTCCACCCAACGGGCTCGGCCAATGCCTCACCCTGAGCTTGTTCCTGCCTCTGCCATGGGCCCCCGTGGAACCCACCGGAAGTGCTCCCTGGTGGTCAGAACCAACTGTGCATCCTCGGAGACGTGGCATGTCCTCTCTGTGCCTCCCTTCCCGGCAGGGTGGGAGGGCGCACACCTGCCGCTCACCTGCTGAGCCCCACCGGAGGTCAGGCACAGCGCTGATCACTTTCCACAAAGCCGCGTGTTAGTTCCCGCAACAGCCCACTGAGCCAACCAGGGTGCCAAGCCCCTGAGCAAAGCCTCTGTGGGTCGTGGTCCTGGGACTCCAGCTCCCCAGCAGCTCCCGTGGGGCATGGCGTGGATTCAGCCACGTGCCTGACAGGCCCAGTGCACGCCTGGGGCACAGGGAGAGCTCAACAGGGGCCGGGGTGCCCGGGGCGCCCGGGGGGAGGGCCCTTGGCAGCGCATATGGCAGCACCCGCTAAGCTCCAGGCTGCAGGAGCCCAGGGGCGCAGGGCTCTGGGGGCAGAAGCAAAGCACCTGTTGGAAAGGGGGACCCCAACAAGTTCACATGCACATGCACCTGAGGCAGCCCTCTTCACCACGGCCAAAGGCCGGGTGCAGCCCAGCGTCCATCACTGGGGTGCGGGTGAGCAAGAGTGGTCCAGGCATGTCGCGGAATAAAGCGAGGGGCATTCCGATGCACGTGGATGAAGCCTGCAGCCAGGCTGAGTGAGTGTCACAAGGGGCCACGTCCCACATGATTCCACCCATATAGGCAAATCTAGAGAGACAGAAAGTGGATTCGTGGTTGCCAGGGGCAGGGGGAGGGGAAGGGGGCGTGCTCATGGGTACGGGGTTTTAGTTTTAGTGATGGAAATGTTTTGGAACCAGCTAGAGGTGGGGGTTGTGCAATACTGTGAACTTACTAAATGCCACTCGATTGTTCACTTAAAATAGTTTATTTTATATCATGTGAATTTCACCTTCATAAATTCAAAAAGGAACCGAAACAGCTTCCTGGGGCCGAGGGCTTGTGCCAGCCTCTGGGTGCCACTGGGGGTGTGGGGTCTGACACGGGTGCCTCCCATGGCCTGGCCCATCCCTTACGAGATGCGCCCCTCCTGGCCGGGACCCCTGGGGCTCCACCCGCCCCTCTGCCACCTCGTCTGTTCCTTTCTGTCTCAGCTCCAGGCAGGCTGAGCTCTGACCCCCTGCGTGGGTGTGGGCCCCCTCTGTGGCTCCCCCAGGCCCTGGCACTGCGGCTTCCCCAGAGAGCAGCACAGGCAGGATACGACCTCAGGCAGCTCCTCTCCCAAGCCTGTGCAATTCTGTGCTAGTCACTCAACATCTCTGTGCCTCAGCTTCCCTGGGGGCTCCCTTTGGGGGCCTGGCACACAGTAGGGCAGGGATGCTGAACACAGTGCGTAGGGGTACTGTGCACAGTGTGGGGGTGCCACGCATAGTGAGGGGTGCTGCGCACAGTGGGGTTGCCATGCACAGTAAGGGATGCTGCGCACAGTGGGGATGCTGCACACAGTGGGGGTGCCGCGCACAGTGGGGGTGCCGCGCACAGTGGGGGTGCCGCATGCACACAGTGTGCCCCTGGGAGGGCCCCGTTCCCAGCCCTAGGCATGGTTTTCAGTTGTCTGTGGCCAGCTTCCTGCACCTCCCCGGCTGCCAGGAGAGCCCCCCTCCTTCTCCCTGAGCCCCCACCCTCCCACGGCAGGGGTCAAGAGCACGCCTGGGCTCCAGGACCCCAGGGGCCTCTCGGGGAGCCCCCCTCAGCCTGGCAGTCCCCGGGGCCTCCCAGAAGCAGCTCCGGCCCCAGAGAGATGAAGGGGGAAAGCGGCCCCGCTGACAGGCTGCAAGATCGCCATGGCAACCGCACGGGCCGGGCCAGCTGGCAGAGCGCAGGCCTGGGCGCCACCAGGGAGGCCGCGGGGGAGGCGCCGCAAGCAGCTCGGGATGGCGCGGCCGCGGGGCAGCCGCCTGGGGCAAGCCCCCCACCCGTCAAC
>JAQZBX010071444.1:0-15232 GCA_029593785.1 Cabassous unicinctus | reverse complement strand
ACCTTCTCCAGGAGGCACCGCGAACTGAACCTGGGACCTCCCATGTGGTAGGCGGAAGCCCAATCGCTTGAACCACATCCATTTCCCTTGCTGCTTCTTCACTACTGTTGAACTTCTTTTTACGCTTATCTTGACTTCTTTTTTCAAATTCTATTAACGTCCCTTCAAGGCTTACATTGCCTTCTTATCCTGCTTAGTGGTCAGTCACTTTCAAGTTTTCACAGGTGCGTTTTATACCCTTCCCCTTTTATCTTCCTTTCATACATAATGTTGCTGGGTATTACCTAGGGTATCCTTAACTCCAAGAAATGTCTTTAAGGTTCATGAGTGTTGTAGCATGTACATCATCTGCTTTTTACCAAATTGTGCTGATTGGTTCTACTAGACACAGGGTGATGAAGTGAAAAGAGCTTTGAATTGAGAGTTAAAAGATCTTTGTCTTGGTGCTGAAATGCTGTGAGTTGTTGAGCCAACTATTTAAATCCTCTAGGTTTCTTTTCTCTCATCTATAAAAGGAAGAAATAGATTTCTAAGATCCCTTCCAAATCAGTACATCTATAGTCTTCTTTTTGTTTGTCCTCCCACATACACTTATCAGTTTGTATTAGTATAATTTAGTTATATGTTTGTAACCGTTGGCCAATTTGATGTAATTATGAATTCCAAAAATATAATTGGATCATGCTTGTAAACTGATCTGTTAATCTGGGCATGATTAGGTTATGATTAGGGTGTTGAGCCCCACCCCTTGGTGGGTGGGGAATCAAATATAAAAGGCATGGCCATGCTATAGCAGTTATCTTTGAATGGACACATGGCATAAAACAATTCAGAAGAAATGTAATTTCTTTCTAGAAAGCATTTCTGAATATGTTTAACATGTTTTCTTTCTATCTCTCTTAAAACTTCTAACTAAACATATTTAGAACACATAAGCAGAAACTGAAGTTAACTGCTTTTAGTTTGTACTAAAAGACTAAAAAGCAGTCTTCCAAGATGAATTGTGATCTTTGATACCTGCCTACAAAATGTTTTGTTTTTCATTTTCCTCTTTTCCTATTTATCTTCTTAGGTGTGACTTAAGATGTTAAAATGTGTTTCTCTTTTTGTTACTTTAATGCAGGGGTTCTTAACAAGGGGTCCATGAGCTTGAATTGAAATTAAAAAAAAAACATTATTCTTGTGAGGACGTGTTGGTGCAGGTATGATATACTTATTAAATAATACACAGTATTGTGTGGACTTAGTAAGGGATTCCTGGTTTTCACCTGACTGGCAAAGGGGTCCGTGGAACAAAACAGGTTAAGAACCCCTGCTTTAATGTAATTGTAGATGCTATATACTAGCTAGACTTTAATGATCTTCTGTTGACAAATATGAAAATTGTTTTCAGATTTAGCCTTTCTACATCTCAGTATCAAAGCAGGAAGAAATCTCAGGAAAGACCATTAACATGTTTTTTTTCTGAGTTCATGGACTTTTCTGGCTTTTCACACTTTTTACTGAGTGTTTAGAAGTTGTACACTGAATGTAATAATATTATAAGCATGTGTTGGTACATCTGTAGGCTGCTTTGACTGCTAGTGCTGAGTTTCATGGCCTACCACATACCTGGTGTTCTCCTAGCCAGATGGAACTGGCTATATATACCTCCCCACACCCTGATAGTCCCCACATACCTGTTGAAATCAACCATACTACTGTAATCTTGATGAATGCTGTAGCTCGTGAGTTATACTGGTTGGCCTGGATTGGTTTTTTGATGGCTATATAACGATCCACTGAAATGGCACAGAGATGCATGATTGATGCAGTAGAAAAGAGAACATCAAGAAATAACCAGGCAGGGCATAGAACAGGTGGGAGGGGCCACATAGTCTCTGAAAGAAATAACAACAAAACAAAATTATTTTCTCCTGCAAAATAGCTACATTCAGTCTATAGTTCCTTTTTTTTTCTTTTTCTTTAGTTTATGTTTTCTATAGTTTCTTTTTAACATGTATATATGTTTTAACCTTTTATGTTATCTATCTGAAATCTAATGATTTAACCTCTACAAGGTAATATTTAACGTTGAATAATGGAGACAATAACATTAAATTTATATATTTCTGTAGATGGTACCTTCTTAATACATTTTCTATTTTGCATAGTAATTATAGCCTCTTTTTTCCTAAATCAGCACTGATTTAGTATAATTTTTAGCATTGTTTTGATCTTTGCTTTTTTGATGATTCCTTTTGTGATCTTTTAAAGCTTAATGCATAACATTAGCTGGAACTTAACTTTGGTATTCAAATAAAGCTTACTTTTAAATTGATACTGTATAAAAAGAAAACATTTTTACCACATAAGGGAAGCAATATAATCTGGCAAAAGTGTATTAGAATGGGAGTCTCAAGGTGGCTCGAGTTTTTGGCTCACTTCTAGCAATAATTAACAACACGAACTTTGTTTATTGCAAACTCTCATTTGATGAAATAACCAAGTGGAATGATTTGGGGTGTTTTGTTTTTGTTTTTGTTATTTTGACAGAAATAGTTCTTGAATAAAGTTTGCAAAAGGAGTGGCTTTAGATTTTCGGGGGTGGGGGGGAATTGTATATTGTTATACTTCTTCCTCCAGCATTTATTTCAAACACTGGCGATGTAATTTAAGCAACAGACTTTTGGTTTAAAACATATATATCAGGATTAGGCATAGTATTTATTTAACAAACGCTTATAAGGCACTTAACTGACATTTCATCCTGTCCTAAGCTTTTTAGAAATATCTACTTTTTAAAAAAATCTCAGGTTTGCAAGTAATATTGAATGTTCTGTGTGTCGCTTCCTTATCACTCTACTTAAACAGATTTTACAAACACAGGTGCGTAGATTTAATCAACTTTTTATAAAAGCAGATTAGTTCTCTATGGAACAAATGTCACTCTTATTAGATTATCTAAATCCCCTTTACTGTTTGATTATTGTATGTTCACTGACAAAATATAAACTGCTTTTCTTCTGGTTTTTTCAAGTGTACCTGATCTTAATATGTATAAAGTGGGGGTAATTGAAGGAAGACCAAGATAGCCATCTCAGGATTGCAGAGCACCAAGAGATCCTTCATTTGTGAACTATTTAAATTTAAGGAGCCTGGAGATGGAAATGGGGTAGCATCCCAGAACAACAACAACAAAATAAGACCATAAATTGGGGAAAGAGTTTTTAAGAGAGTCTTTATTATGGTATTTTCTAGTGTCAAGTAGGATTTCAGTGAAAAACGTTTGGACACTTCACAGAAGAAAGCAAGGCTGACAACTCCACCTTTTGGGACCTTTGTTTCCAGTGTTGATACGTGGTATTTTAATAGGAATATTGAAATATTTCTTCTTAGGGACAAAATAACAAAGTCAGTATGAATTTTTATTCAAAAAGAATAAATGATTGCTTGGTCCTTGTTTCCACGTTCAGTATTTTAGAAAGGAAAAAAAACATCAGGGTAAAAGAAGTTATTCATACTTTTAAGTAAATTACGGTTATCTAACTTTTCCCACTTGTTGAAAGGGATCAAGATTGTAAATTACAGATTTATTGAAGTGGAAGGGACCTTGGAGAAAATACCACAGATATTGCAGATGTGTAAATTCAGGTTCAATTAAGTTTTTGAATGGGGGACATCCATTTATCAAAACAAATATTAATTGAAAGTCTTCTTTAGCACATTGCTGTTCAGTATGGGATTCATATCTGCAAGGATCAGCATCACCTGCCTCATCCTTTACCTACTGAAACAGACTGCATTTTAACATGATCCCCAAGTGATTTATATGCTCAATAACATTTAAGAAGCACTGCTTTAGAAGACTTTCTGGGAAGGGTGTGCCTGAGTCTTTAAAGATGCACCTTGGTTTGCTTGTGAAGAATAGCTATCTCTAAATGCACCCAGAATGCCTCATAGAAGGAAACTTATGTGAGGCCTCTCAAAGAAAGTTTGGCAGAGAAAGCTGGGTTTAGAGAGAATCTAATCAATTGGATTTTTTCCCTCTTAGGTATAACATTCAGATAGTCTGTCCATTAATGGAAAAGGGTCCTGGACAAAGACTGTCATTATTTGACCTTAGCTTAAAAGCAAACTGTTTTCTAAATATAGTTAAGAGAATCACATATGATGGAGAGAGTTTTGCATTGGAAACTCCTAGAAGTGGTGTTGCATTCTAAACTGACCTTAAAGTCTAGATTTAGGACTGTGAGAAGGGAGATAGAAAAATACTAAAGCCTAGGGCTACAACAAGAAATAATGGTCATAGTTAAGGATTAATAAAGGCAGATAATTAATGTCTTGTATCTTAGGTTTCCTTTCTTTAAATGCATGTTCTATCATCTTTTAAATTGGTTTGTTAGTAATTTAAACTTTAGCTATTATAATTTAAAAGATTATATTTTGAAAAATTAAGGTCTGGAAAATTCTAGTCATAAATCTAGTAGGCATGAACAGGAAGCCACATAGAACTCTTGTATAAAAAGTGCATATCTTTTGAATTAGACTATCTGACCCACTTACTCCTCCTAATTGTGGGCTAGAGGGAAAGCTCTTCTGTGCTGATTTAATTAAGCCTGTGAAGCATTGTTAGCCTCACTTTGCAACAGAATGAATTTATTTTGTAAACTCGGATTTTGAGACAAAAAGTGGGAATTGAAATAATGCACATCATTAAAATTCAATTTTTTCAGTCAGTGGCTTCTTATTGTTAATAGTAATACTGAGATGTGATACAGAATTTTTTTTACGAAAGAGACGATGAGACGAGTTCTAGGATTAAGAGAGATGAATATTTCTGATTCACTTTTATGATTCCAAGATTCATGAAGTACTAATGAATAGACTGCTTTTATGAAACTCAAAATGAGGTTTGTCTAATTGCCTAAGTAGATTCAGGTAATCTAAGAATTTATAAAAATTAAAAATAGTTACAGACATTCTCAGTTTATAAGATCACCTTTCCTAGTTCAGAATTCTAAAATAGTTTCTTCAGTTAGTATTAATTTGATAGGCTTGAGGTCAGAGTAGTTGCTTACTATTCAGAAAAGCTGAATATAAGGTTAGGTTAATATAGTGAGAGACGTTGACTATTCCAAAATTTTGGTTTTTTATTAGGAATTTTAATTTGTTTTAAGGATTTATAGTTACATTTATTTATTCTAATGTATTATATCCAGCTAATTTCATAAGAACTTGAAACATTATTTTAAATTTGAAATAACAAAGTAGAAGTGTTACAGATATAAATTGAAAGAAAGAAATAAAAGTATATCTGAGAAGCACAGTCTAGGGAAAATCAGTTATCAAGATTCTGGGCTCTAAATTTGACTCTTTCATAAAAGCTAAGGCAGAAGGGGGGAAACATTTAAATTATATAAAAAGAAAACATACAAAATTTCTCTAAAAAACAAATCCTATTTTCTACTTCCTTTCCCCACCCCTACCTCCAAATTAAACTCAAGGAATTTAATATCTGTGACTGCCTCAAATAATATAGACTGAATAGTTTAAGAGCAAAACAAATCTTAGGTAGGTCTTGGATTACTTATCTAAATATTAGTAGCACACATATTTTGTTGTTTAAAATGAAAACTGTATGCTTTAAATACCACCATACATAAGCTGTGATAGAATTGTCATTAAGTTTGTAAGTTTGTATTTGTCTTCCAGACAGGGTCCAACAACTTCATAAGAATGGGCCTATGTCTAATATGTTCCTCAGAACATATGTAGTCATCTCAAGGATTCATACAAGTATTGGTTATGACCCAAGTGTTCTATACCACTTAATATGAAATAAAACTTTAACTGGAAAAATACTGGATTCTGCCTTGTCCTTATAGAAAAATCTATGGCTCTCTTGTTAAACATAGTTGTTTAAGATATAAATGTTGTCTCTCTGTGCCAAATATGGCAGTTTTGGCTAGTATAAGTTTTCCTTTGTATTTGGGAAAGCAGAATAACAAAGGTTAAGATTGAATTCTGGAGTTAGTCTTCCTGGGTTCAAAGCATGACTCTGCCATTTATTTAGCGACCTTAGATAAATTCATTAGCCTCTCTGTTCCTCTCTTTTCCTATGTCTGCTCTGTAAAATAGAGAAAATAATAATATCTACTTCATGGGCTTGCTTTGAGGATTAAATGCAATAAAATATATGTGAAGTGTTTAGAATAGTGTCTGGAATAGAGAAATTAGCCAACTGGCCCAACTATTAAAACATTCATACTTAAAAACAAGCTATCTCATCAGTATATAGTATGTTTGTCTTCTCTACCTGCTCTAACAAGAGTCAGGCTTCCAACTGAAAACTTAAACCTGTACATGAAAAAGGAAAAAGAAATGGGCTGTTTTACTGTTTACATTTGAATTAAATTTGTCATGACAGTATGCTTTTAACTAAAGTTGAATTAATTTTAACTGTGTTATTTATTATATACATGCCACATAAATATAAAAAACCTATATGTATTGCAGTTGTCCTTTTTGGGCCATGCCTATGTTTTTTTCTCTTTGTTTTTGTTTTGCTTTCTTCTTGGTTGGTACAAAACCCTGGAGTTTTTAACCAGAAAATCTGTTTTTTGGTGAGATAGACTTATTTTATCTGAAACTTACTTTGCCCCTAGGGCAAGATTTTGATTGGGAAAGCCAAGTTCTGTTATTTGTTCAGAAAATAATCGATATTGATCTATAAATCGGGGGCAAAAATATTTCCCTTCTGAGGATTTAAAAGACTAAAGTTTTAAAGCCATTGAGGGCTGTGTCCTATAGACTTCACTGAGGTAAAAACTTAATGAAAGTATTGGAGCAAGATAAATTTATATAGCTCTTATGTCCGAAAAGGATGTAGTTTTTAAATATAAATTTTTTAATCTCAGAAATTTCTCTGCTGCTCTCTTTATCTTCCAGAAAAGACAGGCATAATTCATTGCTTAAATTATTGTAATGAAGCTTCTGTTTTGATTTTTTTGTTGTTGTTGCTGTTCTTTTTGACTCTGCATTTAAGCATGTGAGATATCCTGGGGTTAGATGTCTGATATGAGAGTGTTGAAATGTTTTGAATAATTTAATACTTAACTACATTTTTCCTTGGTTTTCTAAATTTCCACTTTCCAAAAAAGAAGTCCGTATAATTGCTTTGCTCCCTAATTTCAGTATTGGGAAGAGAGCAGTATTTCACTGTATAAATGGATAACTGATTTAATTATTTATTCATTTATTTTTTAAGGTTCCAGGGCCTGGGGATTGAACCTGGGACCTTCTATGTGGGAAGCCGGTGCTCAACCACTGAGCCACATGAGCTCCCCTGAGTTGGTTATTTCGTTTGTTTGCTTGTTTGTTTTGTTTTGTTTTGTTTTTAGGAGGCACTGGGAAACAGAACCCAGGACCTCCCATGTAGGAATCAGGCATTCAACTGCTTGAGCCACATCTGCTTCCCTGATTTATTTCTTTTATTGCTCTACATCTCTTTCATCTAGATTCACATTTACATTTAGATTCACATCTAAAACTAAATCACATATTTTAAGTATATAAACTCTTTGCATATTATAGCTGCCATTTATTAATGCCTGCGATGTGCTGCTCCGTATTTGACAATCTCACAAGATATCTGCAATATTAAGATTTAGCATACCCATTTAACAGATAATGTGATTGAACTCTGAGATGCTTAAGTGACTTATTTAAGCCAACACAGTAGAGACAGGATTCAAATCCTGTGATGTCTTGCTTCAGAACTCTATCTTTGCTCCTATATACATACCTTCTTTCAACTATACCACAAATACTGTTTCACTTTATAGATTGTGGGACATGGTTTATAACTTAAATAGTAAATAAGCCAATAATGATGAAATGGATGAAAAAATTGCCATACTTTTTTTCCCTTTACACTTCTAATAATTCATTTAATGGGGGGGAGGGGAGGAGGGAGAAATTTTAGAGACGGTCTTAAACTGGTGAACACCCTGTCTTTTTTTGCATTGGCCAAAGATGTTCTGGTGTTTTTTTGCATCCTGCTCAAGTATTACTAACGTAAGTCTTTTTCAAGCCTTACGGCGTAAACCGCTGATTTGTGATTATGGATTTTAGGAATTATAGGCAAGGCAGTTAAAAAACCAGAGCTGTAAAGATCAAGTTCAGTGCTCAAAGATAGAAGGAAGTGGCAGAACAGTTGTAGCTCAACTCTTTTGAAAGACCATGCTATGCTAGAGTCATCATAAGCTTTGTAATATAGAAATTTAAACGATATATGATTAAATATTATACCACTGATTATATAATATCCCTCAATATGAGGGCACAAAGGCCACTTTTTAATCTACTGCTCTCTTTTTTATTAAACTTAATTTTATTAGTAGAATACCGGCTAGTGTAAGGTTTTTGTGTTACTTTCATAGAATTTTCCATAGGTAGCTAAAATCGCTCTTTTGTGATTTCAACCAGCTACTGTTTTAAAGAATTTAGAAATTCTGAAGATAATCTCTTATAATAAGAGAGAAATACGCAAGATCTACTCCTGCTTTTTAAAGCTATCAGAAGTTCTTGTAAATGCATTAGTTCAGAAAGATTTAATATTTGTTCACATGTGAAAAAAAAAATCTTAGTATTTGAGGTCTGGTCTCCCATTTATAATACATATAGTTTCCCAATTTATGAATGCACTCTGAAGTTTTTTAGAGAGCAGCATGCGTTGTCATATACACTTTTTCATAGAAGTAGAATAATGTTTTAAAATATGAATTAATGAAATAATGTTTGAAATAGTATTAAATTCCAAGGTTAGTTCATTAAAAAAAAACAAAAACAAACCTGACCCCACATTACAGTTTAATTATGCAGTAAAAATATTTGGGGCTGTGAAGGATTTTACTTTGTAATTAAAAATTAACATACACTTACTTAAAAGAATAAAATACTGTTAGAAATTAGATATCATAATTATATAGGAAATAAATGCTAAGCTATTCCATATATATTTTAATTAAAATAGGTTGGAGTTTCTCCTAACTTTTGTTGCTAAAAATATCTTAGGCACCAAATTTAAATGCAAACTTAAAGTTCTCAGTTGCTGGATACTTACTCTGATAATATACTTGGAATTATCTGTTACCTGTTTTTGTGTTTTGTCGACTCACTTAAATTCTAAGAAACCATATTTGCTACAAATAATCATTTTTCTTAGGTGATTAATGGGCAAAATATCAATTTATGCCAAGCATTGAATAAATTAAGTATCCTTCTAATGCTGATTCAGAGGCTCTAGGAGCCCTCTTAGTTCATCAAGAGAATTATTTATGTTTACCCAAATTGTAATCTAGAGATGATTACACATGAATCAGAAACATGTCTATTTTTATACTATCTTTTTGATTATAACAAACTAAGATTTTAGTATCAAGTTACATTTTTTTATTAACATAATAACTCAGGTTTTGGTCTAGTTTTTGTGTTTTTGTTATGTTTCATTTTCAGGAAGTACCAGGGATTGTACATGAGAAGCAGACACTCAACCATTGAGCTACACCCACTCCCCGGTCCAGTTATTTTATTAACTCAGAGATCCAATTCCACATAAATATATCAAGAACATAGATGGTCAGAAATCATGGATCATCTCTTCAGCAACTAAACATAATTTTTCTTAACATGTCACATATGTAAGAATTGTATTCACATCTCAAGAACACAAATTGTAAAGAGATATGACAAAAATTTTATAAAATAATTCCAATTTTTAAGTTGGGGCTAAATGATTTCAAAGTCCTTATTAATTAACCCAGCACATACATGTCACAGATGTGTCATAGATATAGCTTTATTGGGCTAAAAAAAAGGGGGGGGGGGTTGCTTATCGGTAGTAAGGAATGTTAAAGTATAGGTCTGTACTTCACTATAATTTTAATGAATATTGTTATCTTGGATGACTTTTTAAATGATTTTATTAGATAACTGAGGAGGGTGTAATTGTTTCCAAGAAATTATTTTTTGTTCTGTAAAGCTGATTATCAACCATAGAAAATGATGAAAAAAATGAGGGACTGTTTACTTACTGGATTTTTAAACAGTCCAAATCCATCTTTTATTTTAAGGAAAATAGAGATTAAATCAATGTCCATTTCTCTAATAGTATATCATAGTTCTCTGGTTTGATGGCAGTGAACAAAGTGAAATACTTACCAAACATTATTGTCAAGAGGGCAATCGGCATCACAAACAATCCAACCAGCAAATCAGCTACCGCCAGGGACATTAGAAAATAATTGGTAGCATACTGCAGCTTTTTCTCCAGTGAAACAGCCAGAATAACAAGGATGTTTCCACCAATTGTGGGTATTATCACCATGAGTATCAGAAGAGCTGCCCAGCGTGGTTTATTTCCCTGTTCCTCGTCAATCTGTTTCATTTCCTCTGTTATTGATTCTGTCTGTAATCCAGACCGGTTAGAAGAAATTAAGTGATCAAATGTGCTCTGCAAAATGTGCTCAGGAATTGTGCTTTGTTCAGACATTCTGTAAGAGAGAGCCATTTGCTGCTTTTCTGTGGTTTTATCCGATTCTGAATAATAGTCAGCATGGTCCGTAACTAAGCTGGTCATCTGCTTTTTTAAGGCATTGTACACATGCCAAACACTCAAAGCCAAAGTTGACTTCTTCCTTTAAAAAAGAAAAAAAAAAAAAAAAGATTCACGTCCTCAAAATAAAAGTGTACATGCATCTGTCCACGTCTGTAGGTAGAGGCTCAGACTTCAGAAGGCTTAGTGGAAGAAACCTATAGCTATGAAAAATAGTCTGTTTATTAGTTTCTTGTTTTTTTGCTGTAGCAGTAGAAACATGCTCGAACTTGAATGTCAGAGAGTTCCCCCTAGATGTAAAATATGCATATTGTATTATTTATTTTCAAAAAGCAATAAAGACAGTAGCTCCCCATTCTCAAGAGGTCTATTGTACATTTGTGACAAGGCAGCCAATTTCCACAAAAATATCGTATTCCTAATATGCCTTAATTAATGAAACATACATTATTTTTTTTCAGTGTATAATAAGAAACTAGGTGCTTCCTGACCCTTGAATGTTTTTTACTATTTTTATAGAATTTACAGAAGAATGGAAAAGTCAAAGCATGAAATATTTCCTTTATCGTGGCAATTTGAATGGAACTTTTAGTACACACCGAGCCCACCTAATGTCTAAAAAATTATATACTAGCTTAGCATCCTTATTTGTAATTGCGTTTTGTATGATTAAGTTTATATTACTACTGCTATAGATATAAATACCATTTTTATAAAGCATTTTAAAATTAGTTTCAGAGAAGGAAGAAATTTGATTATTGGGATCCAAATAATTATTTTTAGTGATTTCATCTTTCAAAGTATGTTTCTGCACCAAATATTTTCTAAATTTATGCCACATTTGATTCCATTCTTTTGTTTTGTCTTGTTTTGTTTTAAATAGTAGTTTTTCTCAACCTTCTAAATTCCCTTGGGAAGGAAGGGAAGTTAAGAAGAAGATTAAATCATTTATTCATAAAATTTACAAATCCCGTATTAAAATTTTCCCCTTTAGTATTAGTAAATTTTTCATTTTGATTTTTAAGCCACTGAATAGAAATGAAAGACTATGGTAACAGAGTCCTTGGGGAAAAAAATACAATGAAAGCTTTTAGATTAACTATATTTACTTGTAAAAGCATACCTTGTATTGCTTGTTACTGTCCCAAGCATGGCATCCTATCTGTTTTGTAGATCTGCATGCTGCTGTGACTGAATCCTCCTCTCATTGACTTACTCTGAGCCTTCTGCACTGGTGCTTGAAAGCAGTGAAATAAATATGTTGTATAGCTGTAAGCATGCCAAGGAGGTTATTTCCTCTTTGGTACATTCATTTTTAGAGAGTAGCAGCATTCATTATACTTCTAAAAACCACCAGTTTAAATGTGTTGAACTAGTTCATGACCCTTTTCAAGTTATATTCTTAAGAGCTCTCTTTGATATTTGGGGGACTGTAATAAATCCTGTCATTTTAGCTTCAGATGGTTTTTGTTTGGGATTAACCCTGGATTGTTTTTCCCGTTTGAGGAAAAACAAGATATAATCTAGAGATTCTAGAGCTTTCATTCAATGAAGATTCTGTCCTTTGAACCTTTTAGTGATATCCAGAGTATTCATCTCTCGCCGTAAAACAAGATTATCGAGCTTTTATGCTTTTGCTGTGGAGCACAATTTTTCCTCTTTGCATCCTTACATAGACGTGCAGACCTACCGAGAGGTCTGAATTTATATGTATACATAGATTTCAGCAGAAACTGTTTTCATTACTCTGAAAACAGATGGCCTAGGTTTGGGACTTGTTTCCCTGGCAGTTTTCACAGATTTCACATTGGGGGAAATATGCATTATGTAATGAAAATATATTTCTGCCTTATTTCAGAAAAGTGGTGTAAAAATCTTCACAGCTATACTAAGTTCTCTAAACTATAAGACTAATTTATAGTTTAGTATTAGAACTTCTAAGTTCTCAAGTTTTCCGTTGTTTTTTTTTTTAAATAAGGTGCCAGGCTGAGGATTGAACCCGGGACCTCGTATGTGGGAAGTTGGCACTCAACCACTGAGCCACATCAACTTCCCTGAGTTGGTTTCTTTGGCTGTTTGCTTGTTGTTGTTGTTGTTGTTAGGTGGCACCGGGAACTGAACCTGGGATCTCCATGTGGGAAGCAGGTGCTCAACTCCTTGAGCCCCATCCACTCCCCAATCAAGTTTTCCTTTTTAAAGGATCATCATAGATCACTCATATTTGTTAACTATTCAGTTACTTCTAGATCAGTAATGGCATTTGTGTTCTTTTTTGTTTCAAATTTTTAATCCTTAGCTTTTATTGAAAGTTATTAGAAAATATTTGGTTCAGTTCATTTCTCTCAATCTGTTTTATGCTTCCGATTTTATATAGTATTTGCTATTTTTTAATTCAAACTTAAATATTTTTTACAAATTTATTAGAGAAGTTATAGGTTTACAGAAAAATCATGCATAAAAAAACAGATTCCCTGTGTACCACCCTATTAGTAACACCTTGCATTAATTTGTGCATTTGTTGCAATTGATTTTTATAATTGTACTGTTAACAATAGTCCATGGTTTATTGTTGGGTTCACTATTTGTGTTGTACAAAGATTCACTATTTCAGAAAAAATGCAAGCTATTGTACTTACTAGTAATTCTGGATTAAAACAAAATAACTGTCAAGGGCAAGAGCAATTCGTTTTTTTGTTTTTGTTTTTGTTGTTTTGTTTTTTGAGGTACCAGAGGCCAGGGATTGAACCCAGGGCCTCGACACTCGACCACTGAGCCCCATCGGTTTCCCTGAATTGGGTTTTTTGTTGTTGTTGTTGTTTTTAAGGCCCCAGGGTTGGGTATTGAACCCTGGACCTTGTATATGGGAAGCCGGCACTCAATCACTGAGCCTCATTGGCTCCCTAGATAGATTTTAATTTGCCAGAATTCCTATTCAGGAATATGGAAATATTTTAAAAGTACTGCTGTGTTCTGAGTCAAAATTTGACATCCTGTGCTTATGTAGGCAAGACAATGCCATGTTGAAAATAGGAGCACTGTCATATCCAAAAAGACTTGAATGAAATAAGCCTTTATTTGTGTTTTTAAATTTTTAAAAATATTCATTGAGTATATGAATATTTACTCAAAAATATTCTTATTATGTCTTCGTAATACTAACCTTTCCACCTAACTCACTTTTTTTTCTTTACTAAAAGTAGTTAAAATTGATATTTACATTAGTTTACTTAAATCAGTTTAATGCTAGGGAACATAACTAGTTAGAGCAACCACTTACTTGGCAACCTCAAGTTATTGGAAATATAGCTGAGAGTCAGAAAGAAAGCAAAATAATATTAGGTAAATAGTAAATAAATGGGTAGGCAAGCCTTTGAGTTGGCAAATAATTAAACCTATGTTCTAAAATTCCATTCACTTTAGGTAGTTGGCAGTAAGCCCCCATTCCAAGTTTTGTTGTGTTGGTTTTTTTTTTTACCAAGAGGTCCCAGGGATCAAACCCGGGTCCTCCATATGGTAAACGGGAGCTCAATTTGCTTGAGCCACAGCCACTTCCCCTTTCCAAGTCTTTTTACTCCACACACACAAAACCTTGCCCCCCCTTGTCCCTTAATGAAAATAACATTTGCTCATGTAGTAAATCTAAATAGTACTAGAGGATATTCAGTGATAAATTTTCTCTTAAGCATGTTCCCTGCCAACTGCAGATTAGAGTAATAAAAGGGGAGGATATAAACTTTGATAATAGCAAAAGTGTCAACTGAAAAAAAAAAGCAGGAATTAAAAAGTATAAAAGTGTAGGTCTACTCAGAATAAAGGCTTGTAGCTCTCTCATAACTCAGCCCTCCACATACATTATATATATTATATTATATTATATTATATTATATTATATTCAACTTTATATAGTATAATAATTGATATCTTAGTGATGACTTCCAAGTAATTAAAAAGAGATTGAATTGTGTTCATTCAGCTGTTTTTAATGACAGGAAAATGTGAAATGAATTTTAAAGCTTTCTATGTAAATGATTCAAAAAATCTAAAACTTTGATTCTTAATGGTGGAGTGAGATTTCAAATATCTGGAAACTTATTTGTGTAGAATATCTCATTTCCCAAGAATTTCAATAAATTAATTCTTACTAAAGCAACTAAGATTTCAAACTCTGATCTGATCATAATTTTAAAAAAACCTAATTGGTGATTCAGGTCTTTTATCCCTGGTACCTTTTTAATTTATTGAACAGATTCTATCTTTGACTAAGGGCAGTCTAATCTCTTTTATAGGTCTAGCAAAACAGCTTAAATATCAGCCAAGAACATTTTTTTCCTCTCAATCATGAAACACAAATCATTAAGGAATTTTTTAATTATGCAGATGGTATCCATTACATATCTATTCATTTGTGAAGTATTTATTCAATGCCTATGTGCTCCTAGAGCTACAATGACAAAAATCATTAAAAGCATGATTTACAGTCTTATGGAGGATACAAACAAATATATTGCTAATTATAATACAGATCTGGTAGAGCTAAAATTAGCTTCAACAGTGTCCTCATTGTAACTCATATATTTCTCACCTTTCTTTTTATGTAACCATTTCTGGGTTGACACATCTTTTTTTTTTTTTTTT
>JAQZBX010071443.1:0-15243 GCA_029593785.1 Cabassous unicinctus | reverse complement strand
GGCGCAAGATGGCTGCCGACGTCTGCAAGGATTCTGGCTTCCTCTTCCTCTTAAGGCTCCATGGTCCCAGCTACAGCTGTAGGCTGGAATAAGTCTTGTCTCTCTTCTGGAGCTTGTTTTTCTCCAGGCTCAGTTGCTCTGCTCGCTCTACAAGGCCAGCTGTAGACTATCCGGCTAACGGCTCATCTCTCTTCCCGGGGCCTCTGCTGTGTCTAATGGAGCCTTCTCTCCTTCCTCACATATCTGCTTCTCTGTGTGTTTACTTCCTGGGGCTCCAGTATCAAAACTCCAACTTTCTCCTTTGCCATTTCATTTTTCTCTGTGAGTCCCCGCCCCCTGGGTCCTACTGACATGGCCCAATCAGAGCCTTAATCATCATTTAATCAAGTGAAAGTGAAACCTCTGAATCCAATCCAATCTAATAAGCCTAGAGGAACAGACCAGTTCACAAATATAATCCAATATCTATTTTTGGAATTTATAAACAATATCAAACTGCTACAAGTATCTTTTAAGAAATTTAAATAATAAGAAAATATTTATTTACCCTTGTACTTAGCATTCTTGGTGCTTTATTTTCATCTTGTGTCATGCTATATTTTCCCAAAGGACATACTTCAAGATTTCCTGTACAGCAGGCCAACTGGTGATGAAAACTTCCAGCTTTTCTATGTCTGAAAACATATTTATTTTGCCTTTTAAAAATTAATATATAATCCACCTACCATAAATGTCACCCATTCAGTAGTTTTTAATATATTTACAAAAATCTGTAACCATCAGCATTATCTCCTTCTGGGAAAAGAAACCCTGTACTCTTTAGCAGTCACTCTCATTGTTCCTTCCTCACCAGCCCCTGGAAACAGTGAATCTACTTTGGTCTCTAAGGATTTCCCTATTCTGGACATTTCATGTAATTTAATCATAAAATGTGGCCTTTGGTTTCTGGCTTCTTTAACTCAACATAATGTTTCCAGGTTGATCCATGTCCAAGCATGTATCACTTCCTTCCTTTCTATGGCTGAATAACATTCCACTGAATGGATTGACCACATTTCTTGACCCATTCATCGGCTGATAGACGTTTAGGCTATTTACAGTTTTCTCAATAATCCTGCTATGAACATTTGTGTACAAGTTTTTCTGTGGACATATGTTTTCATTCCTTTCGGGTATATACTTAGGGGTGAAATTGCTGGGTAACTCTGCATGTAACTTTTCTGAGGAACCACCAAACTTCCATAGTGCTGTACCCCTAGCAGTGTAAGGGTTCCAGTTATTCCACATCCTCACCAACACTTGGTATTGTTTGTCCTTTTCCTTTTAGCTACCCTAGTGGGTGTGAGGTGATATCTTAATATAGTTTTGATTTTCATTTCCTGATGACTAATGATGATTGGCATCTTTTCATGTCCTTTTTGGCCATTTGTACATCTTTGGAGAAATGTTTATTCATAGAAATTGCTCATTTTTAAATTGACTTATTTTTCTTTTTATGTTTGAGCTGTAATTGTTCTTTATTAGTCTGGATATTACCCTTATCAGATTTTCAGTAATATTATGCAAATATTATAATTTGCAATTATGTGCTCCCATTCTGTGAGTTGTCTTTGTACTGTCTTGGTCATGATCTTGAATCAAAACAGTTTTAATTTTGATAATGTACAATTTGTTTTATCTATAGCTGCTTGTGATTTTCTTTGGATGCTGTGATTTTGGTGTCATATCTAAGAATCAAGGTTGTGAAGATTTATCTTTATGTTTTCTTATAGGGATTGTACATCTATGCTCTTAAATTTAGATCTTTGATCCATTTTGAGTTAATTTTTGTATATGGTGTGAGGAAATGGTCCAGCTTCATTCTTTTGAATATGCATAGCCATTAGCCCAAAACCATTTGTTGAAAAGACTCTTCTTTGGCCATTGAATTGTCTTGGCACCTTTAAAAAAAAATCAATTGACCAAAAATTTATGGGTTTAATTTCAGATTCTGAATTCTATCCCATTGAGATATACATTATAACATTACCACACAGTCTCGGTTACAGTAGCTTTGTATTAAGTTTAGAAGATTGGGAAGCGTGAATCCTCCAATATCTTATTTTCTGTTTTATATTGTTTTGCATTTCCATATGAACTTTAGTATTAACTTGCCAATTTCTGTGAAAAAAAAGGAAGCTGAGATTTTTATATGATAGCCCTTAATCTGTATATTAATTTCAAGATTATTGCCATCTTAACAATATTAAGTCTTCTAATCCATAAACATGGCATCCTATTCTTTTTATTTAGATTTTCCTTTATTTCTTTAAATAACGATTTGTCATTTATAGTGTAAAAGTCTTATACTTCTGAGTGAAGTCATCAAGACAGTGACGTAAGGCATCCCTTGGAAAAGTCTCTCCTCAGAATCAACGAATAAAAGGACAAGTCCCGCTTGCTTTAATCTCTGGAGTACACTAGAGACTGGAGAAGCAGTCCACAAGTGCTGAATCAAAGAAAAAGAAAAACAATCTCCATGATGAGGTAGGAGATTCCCTCCCTGGACTTGCCAGTCTGGACCCTTCCACTCACCTGGTCCCTGCACGGCTTGGGAGTCATGTAGAGGCAATGTGGCCTGGGTAGAGGATGCAGACCAGAGAGCCACTCACAGGAGAGGGTTAGAACCCTACACATATCCAGGCCCAGGGACCCAAGTCTGTAGACACCAGGGGGGAACACAGTGGCTGAGGAGTGCCAGGTACAAAAGTGCCGCAGGGAAGAGAGAGACCACAACCAGGGTGGAGCACAAGCAGCTGAGTGCCGCATAACAAAAGTGCCCCAGGGAAGAGAGAGACCACAACCAGGGTGGAGCACAAGCAGCTGAGTGCCACATAACAAAAGTGCCCCAGGGAAGAGAGAGACCACAACCAAGGTGGAGCACAAGCAGCTGAGTGCCGCATAACAAAAGTGCCCCAGGGAAGAGAGAGACCACAGCAGGACTGTTCCAAAGAGCTGCACACACTCAATCTAGTCTCTGTTCACTGGACCACCTAAATGCAAAACACACCTTTCTGGATTCACCCCATCTGGGTTCCCATGGTGGGATACCCTAGCAGGGAAGAAGCTAGAGGCAGAAAAGCCTCACAGACAGAAAAAAAAAATGGGGTGGGGGGAGGGTCAGAACTGCTGTAAGACAGGTCCCAGAACTGAAAAGTGTAAGAAAAAGGTGGCATGGAGTGAGGGAGAGAATTTAAACAAATCTTAGGAGCTGGGGTAAAAAATCCTGCATAGAAACAAACAGAACAGGTCAAGATTCCTGGAAAGGAGCAGAGGAAAGAAAGTTTTTTCCTAGAGCTGAAAAAAATGCCTACAGAAAGGGCAATCTTAAAATTTGTACTGCATATCCAAGGCAGGAATCACATGCAGAAGAGCAGAGAAACTCTGAACAAACATGGGTTATTTTAAAGGTCCAGAATAAGTTGGACCAAATGTCAATGAAGAGCCTTAACACAAAGCCAATTAATAATAAAACCCTAGGCAAGAGGGAGGACCTGACTTTCTGAGTTAACACATCAAAATAATCATATGCCCAGACAGCAGCAAAAAAATTACAAGCCATACTAAGAAACAGAAAGTTATGGCTCAGTCAAAGGAACGGATTAAAACTTCAGAAGATACACGGAAATTAGAACAGCTAATCAAAGAAGTTCAAACAAATCTCCTAAATCAATTCAAGGAGTTGAAGGAAAATATGGATATAGTGCAAAAGGATATTTAGAAGACAGTATTTTATTTTCAAAGAAGCTTTAGGTTACAGAAAAGTCACATAGAAAATATAGGGGATTCCCATATAACCCATACCCTCCCCCTTTTCCACTCTCCCCTATTAATAACATTTTACATGAGGATGGTACATTTGTTACAAATGATGTACAAATATTGAAGCATTGCTACTAACCATGGTCAATGGTTTACATTATGGTTTACATTTTTCACTGTACACTTTTATAGGTTTCGATGAAATTTAAAATGGCTTGTACCCATTATTGCAATATCATGCAGAACAATTCTAATGCCCTAAAAATGCCCTACGTTCCATCTTTTCTATTCTTCCCTTCCCTTCCCTTCAGAACCTGTGGTAACCACTAAGTTTCAACTTTTGAAGAATAAGATTCATAGTTACTTGAAATAATATTGAGGGCTTGGCATATTGGGCTGTTTTCTTTTATTGGGCACTGCCTATGTTCTTGAGGGGTTCTTATCCCTCTAATTGAGAACATAGCTGGACTCCCCAGGATGGGAGTTTAATATTTTCTTGTTTATTTTGTGGGTCTCCACCCATGGAGATAACACACTGTGACAAGATGAACACTTACATATTCCATAGAAGCATGCCCGAGGTGCACCCTATCCCGTAGATCCCCATACCCAATGCCCACACCCAATGCCCTGTACCAGTAACCCTCCCTGGCCATATTTGCCAAAAGAACATTCCCAACATTGTAGTTTTAATCACAGACTTGGAAATCCCTAGAGTTCATCTACTCCTTCCTCCAACCTTCCCCCCAGTTCCATGAATATTCCCACCCAACCCCCCTACCCTACTCCCCTTCATAGATCAGCACCGCTAACCTCAATCACATCACTGCACCACTCTCATGCCCATCCACTGCCACCCCCCAAAAGAAGACAATATGTGAGCAAAAGATAAAATGGAAAAAATAAGACACTGGGGGAATATGGAAGAAATTGTCACTGTACAACAGATCTTACAGTGATGAAAGATACAATGTCTAAAGACTTTTTATCTTATTTCAATAAATATTTTTTTGTATTTTATTTGGCATTTTAAAAACTATTATTATTTCATTTTCTTATTAATTTTATTTGGTTATTTTGTTGGCTTCATTTTTGGAGAGGTTTTGGATCACAGAAGGTCACAACTGTGGCAGGGGAGGGTCACTGGTGCAGGGTGTCAGTGATGGGGAGGTGTGTGGGGAGGGGTGCAATTGGGCCATGCCTCTAAGGCATATGAATATGTTCAAGTGATCATGGAGCATTGTCTTGGTGGGTGGAGACCCACGCAATAACCCAAAGAATATTGAATCCCCATCCTGGGGAGTTCTGCTACATTCGCTAATAGAACAGCAAGAATCCCCTTAGTACAAGGGCAGTGCCTAGTGAAGGAGGACAGACCATTACGCAGGCCCTTGATATTGATTATTATACTTATGAACCTTTTCTTTTGAAATTGAAACTTAGCCTAGTACTATATACTGCCTAAGAGTTACCTTCTGAAAGCCTCCTTGTTGTTCAAATGAGGCCTCTCTCTAAGCCAAACTCAGCATATAAATGCACTACCTTCCCCCCCAGCGTGAGACATGACTTCCAGGTATGAGCCTCCCTGGCACCGAGGGATTATTACCAAGCGCCAACTTGTCATGCATTTGGAAAAAGACCCTGAACAAAAGGGGGGAATATTAAGTACAAATGAGTTTCTGTGGCTAAGTGATTTCAAAGTGAGTCAGGAGGTCATTCCAGAGTTTATGCTTATGCACGTCAGCAGGATCTCATTGACTGCCACAGTAAGCTGTGCCTCAAATAGTGGGGCTCCTGAGGGCTCTAGAAACATCTAGACACTATAAGTAGGGCAGACAAGCTCAGGAATTCAGCTCCTTGTCAGTGAGCCTTACTCTGGTATTTATGCTCCTCAGTGAAACAGAGTTAGACTCATTTATAGTTTCCCTACACATGGCTCTTCTGCCCCTTTTATTTGAACCTGTAATTAGCACTATACTTGTTAAATATATCTCCCAGAGACTTAAATCTTTGGTCCGTTCATGTGCCAGTTGAGCCCTGAATCTCAACAGATTTGCAACACCTACTCTCCAGTTCACTGGACTCACCCCAGACAGCTAACAAGGAGTTAATGATGGATAACACCCATCCCAAGGAACAGAGAGTGTCTGCAACTGCAAGCAAGATAGTTCCATCCATCTGCCCCATGAAACCTAAGCCCCCTCTCAATTAGAAACAGAGTGGGCATCACCATCCCAAAATCCTCAAGATTGAGGAATGAACAATGGTCTAAAGCAGACTTATTATTATTCTACTATAAACTTACTATTATTCTAGCAATGGAAGAATTTGTATTATTGCTATAAAGGCAGGGGCCACCAGAGGTTCTGAAGGGAGGGAGAGGGAAGAATAGGTGTAATATTGGGGCAGTTCCAGGACATTGGAATTGTCCTGATTGACATTGCAATGATGGATACAGGCCATTATATATTTTGTCATAACCTACAAAATTGTGTGGAATAGAGAGTAAACTGTAGTCCACGTTTAGTGGCAATGGTTCAATATGTGTTCATCAGTTGTAACAAATGTACCACATTAATGAAGGTGTTGTTAATGTGGGAAAGTGTGTGTGTGTGGGGTGAGGCATATGGAAATCCCCTATATATATTTTTTGAGATTTTATTTTATTTATTTCTTTCTCCCCACCTCCTTGTTGTTTTTCCCTTGCTGAGTCTGGTCGTCTTCCTTGTTTCTTTAGGAGGCACCAGGAGCTGAACTCAGGACCTCCAATGTGGGAGGGAGGTGCCTATTCACTTGAGCCACCTCTGCTCCCTGCTTTGTTGTGTCTCTCATTCTGTTTTTCCTCCCCATGTCTCTTGTTGTGTCATTTTGTTGTGTCAGCTCGCCACACCTGCCCCTTGCGTCAGCTCGCTGTCTTCTTTAGAAGGCACCGGGATCTGAACCAGCGACCTCCCACGTGGTAGGCTGGAGCCCAGTCACCTGAGCCACATCTCCTTCCCAGGAAATCCCCTATATATTTTTTGTAACATTTATGTAATCTAAAGCTTCTTTAAAAATAAAAATAGAAAAATAAAAATAGAATCATTGATGTTTCACTAAAAAAAAAAAAAGAATATGTGAGCATAAAGAAGAATTCAAAAATTTAAAAAGAAGCATAACAGAAATTATGGGGATAAAAGGTACAATAATAGAAATTAAAAATATACTAGAGGCATTCAACAGCAGATTTGAACAGGCAGAAGAAAGAACCATCGAACCAGATGACAGGACAATTGAAATCATACAATCAGAAGAATGAATAGAGAAATATATATGTGAATGTGGTTAAAAGGGGTAAATTTTAGGTCATATATATGTAACTAGAATACAAATTAAAAGCATAAACATAAGCATAGGTCTGTACAACACAATGAACCCCATTGTAAATGATGGATTATAAAAATGTTCTTTCATGAATGATAAGAAATATACCTCACTAATGGTGTTAGTAATAGGTTGGTATATGGGAACTCTGTTTCCTATATTTTATGCATGATATTTCTGTAAACCTAGAGTTTCTCTTTCTTGTGATGTCTTTGTCTGGGTTAAGTATCAGGGTAATACTACTCATAAAATTAGTTGGGCAGTGTTCTATAGTGTAGTCTTTTATTTTTGAAAGAGTTTGTTAAGGATTGAAATTCTTCTTTAAATCTTTCATAGAATTCACCAGTGAAGCCATCTGAGCCTCAGGTCTTCTTGGTAGAAAAGTTTTAAGGTTTTTTTGTTGTTGTTTGTTTTTACTACTAATTCATTCTCTTTGCTTGTTATAATTCTGTTCAGACTTTCTGATTCTTCTTGAGCCAACTTTGACAGTTTGAGTCTTTCTAGAAATGTTTCCGTTTCAACTAGGTTATCTACTGTGTTGGCATGCAATTGTTTTTATAAACATATTTCCAGAAGGTCGGTAGGATAGCCCAGCTTTTCATCCCACATTTTCATAATTGGAGTCCTCCTTTTTTTCTTGTTCAGTGTAGCCAGAGCATTGTCAATTTTGCTAATCTTTTCAAATAACCAACTTTTGGTTTTGTCAATTTCCTCTATTGTTTTTCTATTAATTATTTTATTCGTGTCCAGTCTATTTCTTATTAATTTATTTCTTTCTGCTCAATTTGGATTTTGTTTGCTCTTATTTTTCTTATTTGTTATTGTAAAAGTTTAGTTTATTGATATGAGAGCTTTCTTCTTTTTCATACAGGCATTTACCCATATAAGTTTCCCCAACTAACCATTGCTTTAATTGTATTCCCTAAGTTTTGGTATGCTTCCTTTTGTTTGAGTTACATCTATCTCAAAGTATTTTCTAATTTCCCTTGTGATTTCTTCTCTGATCTCTTCATTATTTAAGAGTATGTTGTTTAAATTCTACATATTGATGAATTTCTCAAATTTCCTCCTGATATTGATTTTGAATTTCATCCCATTGTGGTTATTTATCCCTTGTTTTGAAAGATATTTTAGCTGGGTGAAAAATCCTATATTGGCAGTTTTGTTTTTCTTTCATATTTTTTAGAGATGTTGCTCCACTGTCATCTTTTTTTTTTTTTAAAGATTTATTTATTTACTTATTTATTCCCCCCTTGCTGCTTGTGTTTGCTGTGTCCATTTGCTGTGTGTTTTTTCTGTGTCTGCTCATCTCCCCCTTGCTGTGAGGTCCTGCTGCATCAGCCCACCGCGCCGCGCGGGCCGGCCTGCCCTCACAAGGAGGCCCCGGGAAGTGAACCCGGGGCCTCCCATATGGTAAACGGGAGCTCTGTCCATTGAGCCACACCCGCTTCCCATCCACTGTCTTCTCACTAACATTGTTTCCAAAAAGAAATCTGCTATTATCTCTGTTTCTGATTATACAGGAATTAAATAGTATCAGTGGGAGAGGGATCTTTTATATCCTAATCATATCTGCCTATTGGCAATATTGAAAATGTATCAATTTCAAAATATAAGAAAATTATAGAAAAAGATTAATAAAGCAAACTATTTTAATATTATTTTTGTTATATAAAGGGAAAATCATTGTCAAATAACATCAAATCTGAAATTACAAAATATTCTTAAAGACTTTTGTTTCACCAAAATAGATTTAGGTGTAATAAGGCAAGATTCTTGATTTTCACCTAACATGCTAAAATAATTTACATTTAAAAAATCTTTTTGTTAAAAACCAGAATGAAAAACACTATTACCCTCAGGTAATCTATTGGATTTGGCCATTTTGTGTTATGTTTCCTTGAAAGTCTGTGGTCAAGGCATGTTGAGAGATTTGCTTGCATTACAGAAATTTCTTTGATAGGAAAATTCACAAATGCATATAAATTCCAAAAGTCGTTGGTGAATTAATGTCCAATCATAGTTATAAGACCAGGCGATCCTGCTCATAATTGGTCCAGCCATGACCATGGCTGGAATTTTAGCTGTTTTAGACCCGCAAGACCCGAGTTTGATGCCCTCGGTGAGTCTTCAGGGCCCAGGTTTGCTCAGGCTAAAACTGATACATGGTGTGGCATCTTGTTTTCATTCCAGGTTCCCTGTGGCAGCGCTGTCCTGAGCTTCTGCTTGTCAATTTGGAGCCAAGGGGTTCTGCCTGCATATTGCCAGTTCCTTTTATCAAGAACTAGCCTTTACCTTGGTCTTTCAATGGGGTCCTGTGCAAACCATGTATTGGCTCAGCATAAAACCCCCATTTTGAGAAAATTATGGCTGTGCCACCTTGAGACATGATGTGGCCCAATCAAAGACCTAATCATAATTTAGTCATGCCCAGGTACAGACCAGTTTACAACATAACCCAATATCTATTTTTGGAATTCATAAATACCAAACTGCTACACTCTATCCTCTGGATTCCAAAAAGACATTACAATATTAAAAAAAAAAAAAACCCTTAAATTAGTAACAATGCAAGTACAAAATCATATCACAATCAAATTAAAGAAATACAGTTTGTCTTAGGGCAGAGTTCCATCTGCTGTAGACCTCTGAAACTTACAAAACAATTTATCTGCTTCAAATACACAAAGGGACAGACAAAGGATAAACATTTTTATTATCATAAGGAGAAATTGGGAGGGAAATACGAGTCATGGGGTTTCTACAGTTCAGTAAACCTGCAGGACATACTTCATTAGATGTCAAAGTCTGAGAGTCATTCTTAAGATGATGGTTTCTTCTCCCTGGGGCCTCATGAGGATCCACCCTTTCCACAGGCTTGCACAATGCTCACTTTCTTGGTTCTGCCCTCATCAAGCATCTGGGTGTCGACCAAACTCCAGACTTTGCCCTCCAAAGGCATTGGGGTGATTGCCACACTTTACCCAATCTTTGGGTTAGAGTCTTAACCCCTGTAATACAGTGAAGTGAAGACAACATCCTCCCTAACCTTTGGCATACAGGCCCAACCCTCTTAGAGCAATGAGTTGACCTCCTGGCCTTCTCTAATCCACCCCTCTCAAACCTATAGGATGGTGACCTTAACCTCCCTAACTCTTGAGGAATGTGCTTCACTCTCTCTGTACCCTGGGGTGGCAAAACTCTCCCTGAACAGCAGGTGGGAACATCCATCCTCTTCAACTGCTGGGGTAAACTCACCCACTCTACACACGAGTGGGGTTCCTCTCTTGGCCCACGGCGATGTTCCAGATCTCAGCTTCCATGGTTTTCCTCTTAAAGCTGTTTCTACTTCAATCTCTCCTTTCCACGTCCCTTTTAGTCCAAGTTGACGGTGGTTTTTTTCATACAGCTCTCTCAAAAACCTTGTTGGTATAGCATGCAAGAAGCAGGGGTCCAAGCCATCAGACCTTAAGACTTTCTGTAAGTCTTTCCAAGAACACTGCATTTTCAATCCTGATTTACAAGTTCCAAGTTATTTAAGTCCTCAAATTGGGCACCATCATCTGGGGACTTGATTTCCAGAGGCTTGGAGTTTCCAGGATCAGTTTCTGGTTTCTTAGTGTCCAACAGCTCAGTCCTCAGCTTATCTCTCTTGTCTGCCATTTTGCTGTAAACTGCAAGGAGAAGCCAAGCCGCATTCTTTGAATTTACTTTGGAAAGTTTTTCAGCTAAATGCCCAGGCTTGCCATTTTCAAATTCTGCCTTCCATAAAACACCAGGAGTTAATCTTGCTAAGTTATCTGCAACCTTAAAACATGGATCGCCTTTCCTCCAGTTTTCAATAGTAGTTTCCTCATTTACTTCTAAGTCATCATAAAAAGCATCTTTAGTGTTCATATTCCTATCAACAGTCTCTTCAAAGCGCTGTAGGTCTTTTCTACCAAGCATCTCACAGTCCCTCCAAAAAATACCCCTTACCCATTTATAAAACTGTTCCAGCATTTTGGTAATTGTAAAAGCATGACCCCACTCTCTGGTACCAAAATCTGTATTAGTAAGCCAAAAGGGTGCTGATTCAAAATACCAGAAATCTGTTGGCTTTTATAAATGGTGTTTATTTGGGGTAGAAGCTTACAGTTACCAGGCCATAAAGCATAAGTTACTTCCCTCACCAAGGTCTGTTGCCATGTGTTGGGACAAGATGGCTGCCAATGTCTCCTGCAAGTTCAGGCTTCTTGGGTTCCTCTCTTCCCAGGGCTTGTTTCTTTCTCTCCAGGCTCAGCTGTTCTGCTCCTCTGTGTGCTTACTTCCCTGGCTCCAGGTCAGGACTCCAACCTCCCTTCTCTGTGGTGCGGTTTCTCTGTGAGTCCCTGCCCACCAAGGGGGTGGGGACTCAATGTCCTGCTGCCATGGCCCAATCAAAGCCTTCATCATTATTTAATCAAGTAAAAGTGAAACTTCTGAATCCAATATAATCTAATGTTCAAACAGGCCAGATTACAAACATAATCCAATTTCTGTTTTTGGAATTCATAAATATCAAACTGCTGCAGCTCTAAAATAAATAATCAAATAAAACTCTAAATGGTGAGTTCTGGGGAGTCTTACCACTCTGATGTGTGAACTCCCCCACCTGGATGTGTTCTGGAAGTTGAGTTCCCTGTATGTGCTTTTCTGAGACAGGCCTGCCAACATTTTCATTTTCTTTTCATCAGATACCTTTTAATGAATCCTGTATTTTATGCATGATTGTTCTGTAAACCTACAATTTCGCTAATAAAGAAAAAAAAGGTGGAACTAAATTTCTGGATAATGGGAGTAAGTAAGCTGAGAGGGGACTGGTTGGAGTTAAAGCTTAGGAAGGGCCTTGGATCACTTGGAAAGAAAGCAGAGAAACTGATCAGATTTAGTTCTGGTTAATATATGTATGAATGTTAAAATGTAAGGAGAGCTATTACAAAACCATAAATGTAACTTAAAATACACAAACCAGTAATGGGAAAAATTGAATAATAAAATCTCAATTATGCAGAAAGAGGACAGCAAAGAAGAAGAAAAAAGTATTAATATAAAGCATTAAATTAGATGGTGGGAATAAATTTTTAAAAAATGTCAGTGGTCAAAATAATTGTAATTGGATAAAATCCCCAGTTAAAATACTGAAATTGCAAATTGATAGCAGAGTTTTTCAGAATCTTGTTGTGTGTTGTTAGAAAATACACAGCAAACATAAAAACTGTATTTTGTGATCACAATGCAATTAAGTCAATAACAAATTAATTAATGCAATTGTCAATAGCAAAAGATGACTTTACAGGTACATATAGGAAGAAAAGACCTTTTAAAGGTCTTTGTCCTCGTTGGTTCCCTGAACCTTTGAGAAGTAGCACTGAGATTACAATTCGGAAGCTTAGCTTCTTATGAAGAGAGCATTTCCTTCGTCGTGTTCATTTCTTCCTTTGAGTCCTGCAGGAAGAGGTGGTGACTTAGAAGAATGTGCCACATAAACAGTAGCAGAAGAAAGGAGATAGATATGAGAGGACTCGCGTTTTGGCACCTGTCAGACCAAAATCTATGACCAAAAGGCTGCAAACATCTTTTGAAAATAAGTAAAACTCACATTTGCAAATAAACAATTTGCAAACCTAAGTTTATGTCATTTAATTGAAGATCTCAAAATATGACTTTAAAGGTGTTTTTTAAACCTTCTATTAATCACTTTAGGCTCGGTGTTTTTTCCTTCATAAAACAGGTTGTCTTTAGTTCAGAAAGAGAATTGACACAAACGAAAGCAGTAAGTAGCCATGACTCATCCTGAAGGGCAGGTTGTAAAATCTCCTCTTTCTCTTTGACATGGCACTGACTTGAGCATCTATTGGGAGCACAGAGTGTACTTATTCCCCATATACTTTATAGGGTCCAGAGCAGAGTCTCCATGGCGACGTGGGTATGCTAGAGCTAGAGGACACAGGTGTTTTGCCCTCCAGGTGTTGGTGATCTTTTAAATTGTATCATGGTGCTCATTTGTTTTTCATAAAAAAGATAAAATTGATGATGATGATTTTTCTGACAGGCTAAAAAGTGTGGCATTTTAAAACATCCATCTTTTAGGACATTGATCATTTTTTGTCACTTTCCAATCTAAATGTCCCAGTGCAATGCTGGCATAAAAGTCCTCAGCTCTTCTGGGTGGGTTAGAACTAGTTATGGCCACAAGTAGCCATTAGGAAGAATCCCAAGGCTGCGAAGATTGTTTTAGCAAATGTAAGTAGACATCTTTAGACAGAGAAAAATATATTTACGTATACTAAATGTAGAATCTAAATACAGTTGAATATAAATACATAAATCAAGCAAGTAAACCAGCAAGTAGAGGGACTGAGGGAGGAGAAAGAAGGACGTGCGTGGTTCAGGTTGAAGCCTTCACGAAGCATGGTGAAGAGAAGGGCAGGCTGGCCCATGTAACTCTGTAGGAGGTCATGGAGCATCACAGGCTTACCTGGTTCAGGTTGAAGCCTTCACGAAGCGTGGTGAAGAGAAGGGCAGTCCGGCCCATGTAGCTTTGTAGGAGGTCATGGAGCATCGCAGGCTGTACCTGGTTCAGGTTGAAGCCTTCAGGAAGCATGGTGAAGAGAAGAGCAGGCCGGCCCATGTAGCTCTGTAGGTGGTCATGGAGCATCGCAGGCTGTACCTGATTTAAACCAGTTTCTGCAGGTTCCTTCGTGGTCAGCATTGTAGTTGCAGCTTTCGTTAGACAGTTCCCTGGGAAAAGAGACCCTCTTGTGGAATACAGAGCAGTACGTTGGCAGCTCCCAGGTTCTCGAGGAAACCAAGGGCCGGAGCCCACTGTGGAGCCATGTTTAGCATCGAGAAGAATTCCACACAGGAGGACCACAGGCAAGTTTCACTCCCAGGGCTTCTGAGTTGGTTCTGGGTCCACTCCTTGATATGCTGTCATGCTGTTGATTGTAAATTATAAAGTTCAAGGCCCTTGACAGCAAATTTTAAGCCACTATTTCAGGATTTTGGATGTTATATTAGTAATTACAGGCTACTTTACTACTATCTAGGCTCCCAGGTAAAAATGCATTTCTTCTAAAATAGTGGGGAACATATCCTACAAAGGAGCAAGCCTCGAGGGCAGCAAGTGACTCTCCAGCCTGGCCCGGGGACTGCTGCTGCTGGAGGGGCTTCCCACAGTGATCATGGCTGTAAATGGAGAGGAAACCCTGGCGTGCATTCAAAGGAGCAGACGTGGCTTCCTAATTCCGCAGTCCCCCAGGGGAGGTGTTGCAGCAAAGGGGACGAGGCGTACATGCAGCGAAGCAGCGTGCTTGGCTGGCTGGTGCTTTAAAGTGGGAATCGCTGGCCTGCGGCACGTGTGCGTCAACAGCTCTCGTCATATAGAGTCATACACAGCCCAAGGAGCACACTTCCCTGGATGACAAGAAGAGGTACTCAGTGGTATTCATCCCCTCACACGGTAAAAATGCTACACGGCGTTTTCAGTAGAGCTAAATGAGGGATACGCATTCTTTCACACAAATAGTATGCTGAGGAGGTTGGCTAAGGAGATCCGTATGTTACCTTCCAGCTCTGAAAGTCTACAATCTATTTATGATATATTTATAAAAACCTGGGCCACATAAAATTTCAATGGTGTGACTATCATGGCAATTTTTGGCAGTAAGAATCACCTATAATTAATTTCTCATTCAGAGTTAGTACAGTTCTCTGTTATTAAGACAAGTTCTTGTGGAAATATTTTAATTATCCTTCATGTATCTTTCTGTGTGGTATCATTTGGACACTGTGATAGTTTGAAGCTTTTATGGCTCCCAGTAAAGACCGTTTCCTTAGAGCTAATCCATTCCTGTGATACAGACTTACTGTAGGTGGAACTCTTGATTAAATCACTTCTCTTAAGGGCCTTTGATTCAACTGTGGGACCCAGGGTGGGTCGTAATCCTCAGGCAAGGCCTGGAGAGACAGAGACGAGCCGTGTGTCTGGCGGCCCACAGCTGAGCTCCGTCTCTGACGATGCCTTCATTTTCACACTTCCACGCCCTCAGAACTGTA
>JAQZBX010071442.1:0-15238 GCA_029593785.1 Cabassous unicinctus | reverse complement strand
AAAATTATAGTCTCCTCAACAAATGGTGATGAGAAAATTGAATATCCATATGCAAAAGAATGAAAGGAGATCCCTATCTCACACCATATTAAAATATTAACTCAAAATGGATATAAGAACAAGGACTTTAAAACTCCTCAAAGAAAATTAGGGAAGCACCTTCAGGAACTTGTGTTAGGCAATCATTTCCTAGACTTTACACTCAAAACACTAGTAACAAAAGGAAAAATAGATGAATGGGATCTTACCAAAATTAAGAATATTGTGCATCAAAGAACATTATCATGAAAGTGAAAAGACAACATACTCATTGGGAGAAAATGTTTGGAAACAACATATTTATAAGGGGATTATTATGCAGAGAATGTAGAAATTCTACAACTCAATAATAAATGACTTTTCTCTGAAAATATCATTATTATTAATTTAATTAGACCAAATCTTGTTTCATGTCATTATCCCATGTAATCAAGGAAATACTCAAAAAAAAAAAAAAAAAGATAAAGCTAAGAGGGACAAATGCATCATCAGGGTAAAGTGAATAACCAAACCCAGTGAAAAAGACAGGTAGGACAGTCAGGAATACAGGAGAAATGAGTCTTGTCATACAAGCCAGTGTTACAACAGAGAGTTTCAATGATACCAAACATACAGGTTGGTTAGGAAGATAATTAAAAGTGGAACATTGGAATTGGCAAAAAGAGTTTAGTTGTGGACTTAGTGAGAGAGGAGATTCAGTTGAATGATATGGGGCAGAAAAAATGGGGGGCACAAATAGGATAATTTCCAATCTAAATTCACACTCCCTTATATCCCTTTAGAGCATCTCCTTATATCATAGACTGTATTTTTTTTCCAGCATTTTAAATTTTTTTATTTTTTAAGAAGATTCAGATTATATAAATGTTACATTAAAAATATAGGAGATTCCCATATGCCCCACTAGTTTCCCCTCCCACACTTTCCTACGTTAACAACATCATTCATTATTTGATACATTTGTTACAATTGATGAACACATATTGAAGCATTGCTATTAACCATGGACTATAGTTTATATTATAGTTTACATTATGTCCCACACAATTTTGTAGGTTTTGACAAAATGTATAATGGCCTGAGTCTGTTATTGCAATATCAGGCAGGACAATTCCAACGTCTCAAAAATGCCCCCATGTTACACCTATTCTTCCCTTTCCCTCCTCTGAGATCTCTGGTGACCACTGCCTTTATATAAATGATCCATTGTTTTTCATTACTAGAATAACAATAAATCTATAATAGAATAATAATAAGTTTACTTTCATCCATTTTTCATTCCCCAATCATGAGGATTCTGTGATAGTTATGCTCACTCTCTTTCTGATTGGGAGGGAGATTATATCCCTTGGAGCAGATGGATGGAACTGTCTTGCTTGCAGTTGTAGATGCTCTCTGTTTTTTGGGATGGGTGTTGTCCGTCATCATGCTTTTGTTAGTTGTCCTGGGCAAAGCTAATGAACTGGAGAGCAGGTGTTACAATTCTGCTGAGATTCAGGGTTCAACTGGCATATGAACAGGCTGAAGATTTATGTCTCTGGACATATAATTAACAAGTATAATGCTAAATATAGACTCCAATAAAAGGGACAGAAGAGCTAGTTTTTGGGAAATTATAAATAATTTTAAATCTGTTACATTGGGGAACATATATTCCAAAGTAAGGCACACTGACAGAGCACTGAATTCCTGAGATTGTCTGCCATGCTTATACTGTCCAGTTATCTCTAGAGCCCTCAGAAGCCTGCTGTTGGGGACACTGCTTACTGTGGCAGTCAATGAGACCCTGCTAAAATGTGCATAAGCATAACTTCTGGAATGACCTCCCAACTCACTTTTAAATCTCATCCATAAAAACTTATTTGTATTTAATATTTCTCCTTTTTGTCAAGGTCTTTTGTGAGATACATTACAAATTGGCACTTAGTAATAATCCCTCAGTTCCAGGGAGGCTCATCCCCAGGAGTCATGTCCTATACTTGGGGGAAGGTAGTACATTTATATGCTCAGTTTGGCTTAGAGAGAGACCACATTTGTGCAAAAAGGAGGCTTTCAGGAGGTAACTCTTACATAATATACAATACTAGGCTAAGTTTCAATTTAAAAAGAAAAGGTTCATGAGTACAATTATCAATATCAAGGGTCTGGTTTCAATGTTATGTCCTTACATTTTAGCCAACCTGGTTTAACATATTTGTTAGTTTGAATCATGAATCATAAACCCAAAAAAGACCTAGTCTTAATATTAGTCCTTATCTTTTTAAAAGTGATACCATTTGTAAATAAGACCTTTAAAAATGTATTATAAAATGGGGTATGCACTTATTTGTGAATAGTACTATTTACACCTAAAATTCATTTGGTGTGACCAAACTAAATCACAGTGGACCTTAGTCTGACTTACTGTGGGCCTTATAAAGAGAGGCTGTTCAGATGCAGTCAGAGAAGCCAGATGTAGAAGCTTCCAGTTAGAGAAAGCTACAAAATGTGACCCTGTTACAGAGGCAAAGATGGAAGCCCAGGAACTTCAGTGTTTATGGCCATCCAGCCTGAGAACACTACTGTTTCAGGGAGAAAGCATCAGCTGTCAAAACTTTGATGTTGGAATTCTAGTCTACCAAACACTGAGCCATTATATTCATATTTTTAAGCCAACCAGGGTGTAGTATTTTTCATAGCTATTTTAGTAAACTAAGACACCATCTATATTCTGATTAGGCTTTGCTCTTTCAAGCAGCTAGGTCTTTTTTTTTTACTCATGTAGTTCCCTCAGGAAACTCTCCTTTCAATTGTCTTTCACCTATTAAAATTCCACTGATCTGAAG
The DNA here is from genome assembly GCA_029593785.1 of Cabassous unicinctus. Taxonomy (NCBI): domain Eukaryota; kingdom Metazoa; phylum Chordata; class Mammalia; order Cingulata; family Chlamyphoridae; genus Cabassous; species Cabassous unicinctus. The sequence continues at coordinate 12,374 of JAQZBX010071442.1, read as the reverse complement.
GAATCATCTGAAATGCCACTTGCTTTGAACATCTTTCCTACTTTATCCCAGTCACTCTGATGTTCCTTATTTGTATTTCCAAAAAATATGTTTGCACTTTGCTATAATACTTTAACATCTTGTATTGCATTCTTAATAAGAATGTGTCATTCTAACACTCCAAATTATAAGCATTTATCATGAGTCATTTCTAATATCAAAGAAATTTTCATCCCTGCCCTGCTCATACCCTGTGCCACCAATATCCACTGTCTTGTACAAATCTCTGTATAATGTATGCCCTTGATATTGGATGAGCTGAACTGAAATTTTAGTAATCAAAAATTACATAAATATTGAGGACCTGATTTGACTTGCTGTGAGGTGCACAAAAGACATATAACATGATCTGTGTTTAATGATATTGATAAATACATAAATACACAGTTGTAGGTACATATAGGTTAAAAGTGATGAAGGAGAAAATGAGTTAAGAATCACATTTATAAATCAGTGGTGTTAGTTATACTCACTATAATGTGTTACCATCAACTCTGTCCATTTCCAATCATTTACAATCAACACTATTAAAAATTCTCCATACATTGAGCAACAGAACCCCTTTTCAACTTTCATTACATATCCTAGAAACCAATACATTAGAGTTTAATTCTAGGAGTTTACTTGTCGTATTTAGTTCATATAAGTGAGACCATACACTATTTGTCCTTTTGTGTCTGGTTTATTTCACTCAATTTAATATCCTCTACATTCATCCATGTTGTAATATGCATGCCAAATTCATTCTTCCTTAGAGCTAAATAGTATTCCATCATATGAATACATCACATTTTGTTTATCCATTAATTTGTTGATGGACACTTGGATTGTTTCCATATTTTAGCAATTCTGAATAATGTTGCTATGAACATTGGTGTGGAAATGTCTTTTCCATTCCCTGCTTTCAGTTCTTGTGAGTATTTTCCTAGCAGCAGGATTGCTGGATCATAAGGCAAATCTATATATCACTTCCTGAGGAACTGCCACATTATCATCAACAGCAGTTGCACAATTATTCATTCTCACCAACAGTGAAGAAGTGTTCCTATTTATCCACATCCTCTCCAGTATTTGTAGATTTGTTTTATTTTTTTTTTAATTTTTTAAAATAATGGCCATTCTATCAGCTGTGAACTGATAAGACAGTGTAGTTTTAATCTGCATTTCACTAACAGCTAGAGTTATTGAACATTTTTTCATGTGCTTTTTGGCCATTTGTATTTTCTCTTTGGAAAAATGTCAAAGTCTTTTGCCCATTTTTAATGTATTCTTGTCTTAATCATTGAGTTGTTTGATCTTTTTATATAACATGGAAATCAAACTCTTATCATATATGTATGTTTCAACCCAACTTTGAAAGGATCAAATTGGTGAAGTCATAAAACCAAAGAAGGTATCATGCAAATGGTTAAATTTTAGTTTTATTGGGAATTATGACCAGGAGAATCTCTTCAATGATAGCCAGTTGGAAGAATGAAGTTAGTGTTCCTCAAAGAGATGGGAAAATTAGGTGTGATAAAGGGGGTTTCAGAGCAAAGACATTCCATAAGGTAAGAGAACAGAGTTTCTGTAAGAGTTACATGAGGTGCACAAATGAGGGTGTTTTGTGATTTTATCACAGGAAGGGAGTATACAGCCTTGGAGGCCTGTTACTTTTTAACTACTGGGTGTCCAAGTTATGTAGGTGGCTATGTGCTTTGGGCTGTGTTTCATTTAAGGGAGAGGGCATCCTAGGACCATAGACTCTCATAATCCAATCCACCCCCATGCAGCAGCTGGCATTGGCCATAGGACAAGCATTGCATTCACATTCAACACAACAGTATAACAGACAACAAAATAATAAGAGTCCTCCACTAAAAGCTATTAGACCTATGAAGAAATGTCACCAGGGCCAGGAGAGAGAATTAAACCAATCAGACAGGGATTCAGTGACTAAATTATCAATGTGCTGTTTGTGCTCTTGCATATGATTTAGAGCTTGTGAAATATTATGGGAGTGATCAGGAATATAAACACAACATTGAACATTAATGCTTGACAGTGAAATTACATAATTTGTGGGTAAGCAGCCCATATTACAGATTCCTTCTTTTTGTTTCATACAGACAGGGGTAACGTTGTCTAACATGATAGATTCAGCTGTCAACTATCCTAAACTATCATATACAACATATCCTAATAAAGGTTTAGACTTATTCACCTCTTTCCTTACAAGGGAAAATATATATATAATTATGTATCTCATTGAAAGACAGCAGTTGGATTTCAGTCTTAAATGAGAAGGTCTTGTTCCAAACTTGTTGATGGGTCATATCCTGCCATGCCAGCAAGGTGTTCCACACCATCCAATTTGCAGAAGTGACAATCCAAGGAAGGCCAGTAGCACCCAAGGATGGCAAATTTGTACAAAGCCAACATTAGGTCCAATTGTGGGATTGAGTTACTGCTGAAGCCCACTTAAAACAAGTATCATATCCTCTAACAAATTAATTTTTTATGAGGTACTGGGGATTGAAACTGGGACCTTGTACATGGGAAGCAGGTGCTAAACCTCTTGAGCTACACATGCTCCCAAAATTGATTTTTATATGATAAAAACATTCGAAGTCAAGGGATGGCAAAAAGATGTAAAGTGACTGTTTTGTATGTAAAATAGTAAATCAGTAAAATCTGATGTTTGAAATTCAAATAATGTATAAATGCATGTATAATATCAGAAAGTAGTATTTCTACTATGATGTATTTCAAAATATAAGTTCATATTTTGGACAAATATGAGAATGTTCTCTCATGAACTATAACAAATGTATAATACTAATAGAGGCTCGGTTGAGGGAAAGTTACTCCAAATGTAAGATATATAATATAGGTAGCAGTAATATTTTGGTGAAGCTATTTCATAGTTTGTAGCAAATGGTTATAACAATGCAAGATGTTGGTGATGTGGTGCTGTATGGTAGCCCTGTATGATATGCATGTTTGCTTTGAAGCTTCACAACTTTTACTATACACTTATTGTTTATGTATGTTCATGTATGATGAAACAGTTCAATAAAATTTTATTAAAAAATATAATTTCATAGATCCATCATGAGGGAGTAATTGATTATACCTAGGTTCACAAATTATCTCAGGTGTAATTAATTACATTTTCAACAATGTCAACAAATACTAAGGAAACAAGTCAGTTTATGAATTTAATATTGTTGTCCAATTTATGGAATCTCTTATCTTACAAATTCAGGTATATTCCATGTCTCAAATATTATTCACCTAAGTAACACCATCTATCATTTGTAAGCTGTGCATTTGAATTTGTTTCTCAATTTTGTTTTTGTTCTAGAGATTTTGATTGACTATGGATTCATGCATAATATGTATTCTCAAATTAAAATTATTTGTCTTTAATTTTAGATATTTATCCTTTCAAGCTCTTTGAAATAGAGTATCTTTATAAGGATGAATTATCACTCTGAAGTTGCAAATTATGCTACATATATTGAAATCCTTATGGGTTTGACTATTTTTGTTTAGGTTGATTAGTTGTTCAGGCATAACTGTGGATTCTGAATATATCAATTAAAGCAATGGCTATTTCCCTGTTGTCATTACTTGTCTTGCTTGCTATTAGGATACCACTAACCTGCACTGTTTCCAATGTAAACCATTGTTATCATCATATTAGCAGAAATAGGGAGATCAGTGCAAGCATCTGAATAAAAATATCACTTAAAATACAAGTGAAAGAAAAAATTTCTGAGAAACTCATATGTGCTAGACAATAAATTAGAACTTCCACATATATTATATATGATTAGGCATTATATTTCATGTATTTCCAGAGAATGAACTCACACTTAGAATTATTTGGAAGCTTATCTAAATTCATTTTAGTCACCTGCAAATATGACTGGAATTTGAAACAATATTTCCTTTTCCTCTTACCATTTTACATCGTTTTCACACATATTATTTTAAGTCATAGCTAATTGCAAGGTGTTTACTATCTTATAAGGATATTGAAACATATATATATAAGTAAAAAGCAATGCAGATTATTCTTAATTCAGGTTCTGTTGGAAGTTCAGATAATGGAGATCAGTTTAGACAGGGTTATTTAATTAAAATAGTTTTAGAAGTAAATGTGCCTTAAAGAATGGAAATATTTTTGATAATTAGGGAGAAAACAGGAACAATAGTATGGGATGAGTAATTGTATATGGTAATGTGTTTGACCTTGGTGGTGTGTGAAGAGGGACATTAACAATGGGTAGACAGAGTAAGAAAACTGGCAGAGCAGTTACAGAGGTTACTGATAATCATAATGCCACCCTAAAAATCTGACATTATGTTAGGAGATAAAATTTTAAAATATTTCTGGTAACAGAATAATATGATAGGCTTCTCAGAAGAAAGATCTGGAATTAAATTGAAAAAACAGACTAGAAGCAAGGAGATTAACCATAATAATTCACATGACAAGAGCATAAGGAGGAGTAGAAACAACAAAACGCAGAGGTGTAGGGGGTGGATGTGGCTCAAATGGTTGGGCATCCATCTCCCATATGGAGTGACCTGGGTTCAATCCCAGGGTCCTTCCAGTAAAATAAAGGAAAAAATATAGAAGGTGCATGGGTCACCAGGCCCCACCAATGTGTGAGCCCCCAGGCCCCACTGAGCCACACAGCAAGAGTAGGAATTGATCACATATCTGCTGTGTTTTAGGGCTCAACCAGCATAGAATGAATCCAAGGGGTTTAAGTCTCTGAGAATATACTTCACAAGTATGTTGAAAACTATATGTTCAAATAAAAGAAGTATAAGAATCATGATTAGGTGATGTATAAATGAGTATAATTATGTTATATTGGGTAAATAGCTTTTCATATATTCCCAGATTAAGCTTGCCAAAGGGATGTTGATTTTGTGTGGCCTTGTGGGTTGCCTATGGTGTTGGGTCATCCCCAAGGGCCCTCAGGAACATGTTTTGGGGATTTGTTTACTGTGGCAATTTGTAAAGTCTGGCTGAGAACTTCATAAGCATTCTCAGAATTATCTCCTGACACTTTGAAATCTCTTAGCCACAAAAACTCCATTTTGTTTAATATTTCCCCCTTTTGATCAAAGTCTTTCTCAAATGCACCATTCATTATTTCTTGGTAATAATCCCTTTGGTGTGATTAGTATGTAATTTCTGCCTGACACCATGAGCTAGCAGAACAAGGAGGTCTATGTATGTAATTATTGTTCCACATGCTCACCAGCAATTGATATTCTCTGCTTTTTGTTTTGTTGGGGTTTAGTTTTTGTCATTATAGAAGATATACCATTATTGTTTTAATTTGCAGCTCCATAATAATGAATTATGTTGGGCTCCTTTCTTTATTTGCCATCTGTATATCTTATGGGTGAGGTTAGCTCCTGCACTCATTTTTTAACGGTGTGTTCATTTTGTACATGACAACTTAGCTGAGTTAGTTTAACAGCTTTCCTGGGTTGTTCTGGATTCTTTGAGATTTTCTATATAAATGATCATGCCATCTGCCAGTAGAGATCATTTTACTTCTTTTCCAATTTTGATTTTTTTTTTTTTACTTTTTCTTCCTAAATAGCACTGGCTAAAACTTCCATTTTTGAATGGAAGTTGTAGAAACAAAATTCTTATCTTAATCCTGATGTTAGGGGAAATTTTTCAATCTTTTCCACTGTGTATTCTACCATGGGTTTTTCAATAAATGGCTTTTTGTCTTGTTGAGGAAGGTGCCTAGCAGTCATAGTTTTTGAGTGTTTTCATCACATGATGGAATTACATTTTGTCAAATGTCTTTTCTCTGTTAAGATGATCATGTGTTTTTCCCTATGTTCTATTAATGTTATGTATTATATAGACTGTTTTCTTCTGTTCAAACAGCTTTGCATTCCTGGAATAAATCCTTTTAATATGTTTTTGGATTCAATTTGCTAAAATTTTTGTTGAGAATATTTCTGTATCTATTCCTAAAGGAAATTGATATTTAATTTTTTGTGTTGTTGTTTTATCTAGGTTTGTCCTCACCCTAATGCTGGAGTCCAGATTTCTGATTTGTTGGCAACCAGTTGCTTATAGTATTACCATATAATACTTTAATTTCTGAAAAATCAATAGCTTTGTCCCCCATTCCATTTTTCATTTTAGTTATTTGAATGTTTTCATTTTTCTTTGTCAGTCTACTATCAGGTTCTCAATTTTATTGATGTTTCAAAGAAATGACTTTTCGTTATGATAATTCTCTCCTCTTTCTAAAAAAAATCTATTTAATTTATCTCTGATCTAATCTATATTATTTCATTCTTTATACTAGCTTTTAGGTTTAGTTTGGTCATATTTTACAGTGTTCTCAAGATGTGAATTTAGCTTACAGATTTGAGATCACCTTTATTAATATAGGTATATATGGCTATTAATTTCCCCCTGAGAACTGCCTTGGCAGCATGACATATAGAATAGTTAGGTGTATTTTCATTTTCATTCTTCTCTAAAGATTTTCTGATGCCATTTGTTACCTATTGTTGTTTAAGACTGTGTTGTTTAATTTTCACATATTTGTGGATTTCTGCTTTTCCTTCTGTTAATCACGTAAAATTTCATTCTGATATGGTTGGAGAAATGCTTGGACTGATTTCAAACTTTTAAAAAAATTACTGACACTTAGTTTGTGAACTAATATTTCACCTATGTTGGAGAATGAGCCACCTACACTTAAAGCCACACGCTTTGCTGTTGAAGAAACATTCTGTGTCTGTTAGTTCTAGTTGGTTTGCAGAATTGTTCAAGTCCTCTCTTTCCTGTTCATGTTATGTGCAAATATTCTATCTATTACCAAAATTATTGAAGTCTCTAAATATTTTTGTAGAGTTAAACATTTCAATTCTATTATGTTTCTTCATGGAATCTGGTACTTTATTAGATGCACATATGTTTATAATTGTTATATTTTCTTGAAAGATTGACATTGCATTAATATATGATATCCTTTCTTGTTTCTTCTAATAGTTTTTGACTTTACGGCTCTTGTGTCTGATATTAGTATAGCCATTCCGGATATATACTTTTGGTTAATTTTGCCTAGAATATTTTTCCCATCCTTTTATTCTTCACTTTTTTTTCCCGTTGGGTCTAACATGATTCTCTATAAACAGGATATAGTTGAATCAGGCTTTTTAATCCATTTTACCAATCTCTCTCTCTTTTGTTTTTAGATTTTAATCCATTATTATTTGGAGTAATTACTGAAAAGGCAGGAGATACCTCAGACATAGATCATTTTTTTATATGCCTTTTACCATTTTTATCATTCACTTCCTTCTAGAGTGAACATGAAAGAGAGGAAAACTGTCTCAACAATTCATATGGGGATCTAAATAAGATCAGAGTTATTCCAAAGTGGAATTTGTGGAACATGGGGACAGATTAATTCATGGGGTGAAGCAATCAGTGAAACTTGATGGACCCAGCAAACCTTTTTAGTATGCTTTCCACCAAACCCTAATTATCTTTTATGAACCATGTTAATCCCACTTCTATCAGACAGGGGTTTAATGAGCCTGAGACAGTTTTCTGCCCATATTAGATTTTATGAACAGAATGGGAGCAGGATTGTAAAAATGAAATCATTGACAGCAGGTTCAGCAATATCATCATTAAACAGATTTTCATTAGGGTCATTTCCATTAAATTCAGTGTCTCATCAGAACTTCTTTAATTAATACCCCAAGGTTTTTGTGTTTTAGGGACCACATTTCCCCACAGAAATACACTGATGACAATACAAGCAAACCCCTTTAGGAATGAACAGAAAACATGTTTTACACTGGAAAGAACATAATATTAACACTAACTTATTAGTCATTTTCTAGATGTTCATTCTTTATTCCCACATGGATAGTTACCAAGGTTTATATTTTGAAATTATATTGATCCTAATACTATAAAGCAAGTAACAAGCTGTAAAGAAACCCTTCTTTATTAAATATAGGTAGGAGAATTATTCTCTTTATTTTTGCTTTTCATAATAACAGCCATGAACATTTATATCTTTAAATTTATTTATCAGTATTTAATTCATGGATTTCAAATCCTTAGTTATCTTTCTAGTTTTTCTCTAAATTTAAGACTGTGGAGACTAGGATGAGACACAATACTATGCTGACTTTTTATGACTTTAAGGCAGAATTTCAAAATGTGCAGTCAGGTCAAATACTTTTCTATTAAATAATATAGGCATTGGTATTGCAAGCCATTTATAATTTATCTGAATGAATGGTTTATATTTAATATTTAAAAATAAATATTAAATAAAATTTCAGTCATATGCTTTATACTGATATTGTCATTATGGAAAATTAACTACTTTTAACTATAGAATTTACATGGTTCATATTTTCAGATAATACTTTAATGTACCAATTAATAATGAGAGAAGCTAGTCTGGTAAAGCAAAACAAAATTTGTTCTCAATAATTCTAGTAATATTTAAAGGATTTCATCTTTTTGTAAGTATTGGGAAAATAAGAATAAAGGCTACTGTTATATACTAATTCATAGATATTAAGTTTTACCTTAGAAAACCTAAAAATATTCAACAATGTAGAAAAGTAGAAGTTTTGTCAATTCAGATAAAAGGAAGACACCTTTATTTTTAATGAATGATGTATTTGACTAATTTTCTTGTTAGACTCTTATTCAAGGTTAAAAATCTTAGGTTGCAGAATCCAAAGTTGTGAACTAATATCATTGGTATGATGCTGAATACCAGTTCACTTGTCACAGGAGAACAGAGTAGATATAAGATGTGAAACATTCTGCCTTTTTAAAAATAGCATTGTTATATGTTTTTAAATAAAGATGTCACCATTAATATCAAGTGTTACTATTGAATTTGGAAACTGGGCATGATTGTATTAAAAATATTGTAGATGATCCTAGATTGCTTTGAGTATTTTATTCATGCCTGATGGATTGGAAAATGGAAATCAGTGTGGACTAAATTAGTTAAAATTTTATTAAGTAACATTTTTCATAAACTATGCCTGATATAAGGAATTGAAATAATTTTGATGTTTTGACAATTACAACAAAGGTAAAAACTTTGTAATAGTATTTATGAAAATGAGTGTGGTACTCAAGGTGGTGGGAGGAACGTGGTTAATGGGTAGACAGAGGGACATAGTTGGAAGAGCTGTTATTGAATGTGAGAAGTGAAGATGGAGGTGGATAAGATTAGAAAGAACTTTAAATGCTAGCCTAAGTAATTTAAATTTATTTTAGAGGCACCAAAGATTAAATTTTATCTGGAAGCAGATTGTTGCCTTTGTCAATATCAGGAAATGATCACCACTGTATCCCAATAAATATAAATAGTTTTAGAAATGATAAAGGTAAACTGGCCTTAAATGATAACATATAATTGGGAGCTCCTTTGTGATAACCTACAAATATTAGAAGGAGTGTCTATGTAATAATTTGGAAAGGGTACACAAATGAGATTCATAAAACATAATTTCTTCACTATTATGATTGCATGCTCAAAACCTGAATAATATTATAACATCCAGGAGAACCTTAAATAAGAAATTGCTGTATTCAGATAAATGTAGCAAAAATGATATTTTATTTACATGTAGTTTCAGATAATCTGTTTTACAAAGAGAGGAATAGGTTCTATGATGGGTATATATAAATATAATGATGATATATTCAAATTACTTATTAAATAAATGTATGGATATTTATTTTCCAAGCTTTCCAAGGTAAGTTTTATTAAAGATAAGCAGTCCCATTCTTCATCCTGTGTATGTCAATTTCAAACATCATTACCTTGAGATAGTATACAAATCTGCTCAGTGGAAATACACATAACAGGAAAATTGTTTTTATATATACTGTGTATATCCAATACATAAACACACCTTCAAATTATTAGGAAATACTGAACCAAGTATCAGTCAGTAAGCTAGAATTGTAAACGATCTTTGCATAAATTCATAAAGAAAGCATTTTCTAAGGATTTTTAATTACTCTCCTAGTAAATAAAATATTCCTATGAAATTTGACCTCATAGCTTGAGGTCACAGCATTAATGTTTAGGGGAGATGATGCCCTCTAGAAGTATTTGTGCCTTTATTCAAAAGGATGATTGAAGAAGGTTCTCAATCTGTTTTATAAGGGGAAATTTGAAGGGAAAATTAGACACATTGTAAATTAAAATAATATTTCTGTATAATTCCTATCTTAACAGAAGGTGGAGATGATTGAAGATAACCACTCTGTGAAAATGGAATTTATCCTCAAAGGATTTGCAGATCAAGAAGAGCTGAAGCCCCTTTAGTTTTTAGTGTTTTTTGTCATCTATCTGATCACAATGGTGGGGAATCTTGCTTTGGTGGTATTGATCATTAAGGAGATATGTCTTCACACACCAATGTACATCTTTCTGGGCAACCTGGCTCTGATGGATTTCTCCTGTTCCTGTACTATTACACCCAAGATATTAGAAAACTTCTTTTCAGACAGAACAATTTCCCTTTATGGATGCATGACACAATTTTATTTTTTCTGCTTTGCTGAAACTGCAGAATGTTTTCTTCTGGCAGCAATGGCCTATGACTGGTATGTGGCAATATGCAGCCCATTGCAATACACAGCCCATTGCAATACCACACCCGGATGTCAAAGAAACTCTGCATTCCAATGAATGCAAGGATCTACATAGTTGCAAATTTGCACCCCATGACTCATGTAGGGTTACTGTTTAGATTAACTTTCTGTGGATCTCATCACATCAATCACTTTTTTTGTGATGTTTTTCCATTGTACAGACTTTCTTGTGTTGATCCCTATGTCAATGCAGTGATGATAGTTATCTTTGGAGGGTCATTTCAAATCTATACTATTACAACAGTCCTAATTTCTTATCTCTTCATCCTTTTCACTATTTTCAAAATGAAATCCAAAGAAGGGAGGGACAAAGCCTTATGAACTTGTACATCTCATTTTCTCTTTGTCTCAATATTCTATGGTTCTCTTCTATTTGTGTATGCTCAGCCCAGCTCAGTTAAAAAGGAAGATAAAGATATTCCTGTTGCTGTTTTTTATACTCTGGCAATTCCTTTCTTAAATCCTTTTATTTATAATCTAAGAAATAAGGAAGTAATAAATTTTGTGAAAAGAATTATGAATAACAAATCTCATAACATTGTGAAACAATTATCACATCCTGTAGCAAATTGATTTCATATGATAAAAACATTTTTCAAATTAAAGGGATAGAAAACAATTATAAAATGACTATTTTGAAAGTAAAATATTAAATCAATAAAATAGGATTTTTGTAAGTCACATAATATATAGATGGATATATAAAATCAGAAAAGAGTGTTTCTACTGACATGGGTTTCAGAATTTAAGCTCATAGGCCTATCAGGAAGGAGTAAATGATTACACATTGGGTGACAAATTATCTGAGCATGTAATTAGTTACATTTCTCAACAAAGTCAACCATTACTAAGTATAGAAGACAGTTTAGAAATATTTTTAGAAAATATATTGAAGCTGTTATCTTACAAATTCAGCCCATTCTTATATCTCAAGTGCTAATCGTTTAAGCAACAACATCTATCTGATGGAAGCTGTGCTTTTAAATTTGATTCTTAGCTTTGTTTTTGTTCTAGAAATTATGTCTGAATATGGATTCATGCAGAATATTAATTTTCAAATTAGGAATATTTTCATATTTATTCTTATATATTTATCCTCTCAAGATCTCTGAAATAGAGTATCTTTATAATGAGAATTTATCATTATGTAGCTGCAAATGGTGCTACTCATATTTGAATATTTAGTTTTATTAGTTGTACATGATTTCATGACTGTGTAATTCCTGATTATATCAATTAAATCAATGGTTTATTTCCCTGTTGTCTTGTTTGTTATGAGGAATACCACTAATCGCCACTATTTCCTAGGTAAATTATGTTATAATCATATCATTAGCAGAAAATAAGGAGACCATGTAAAAGCTGAGCAAAAGTATTTATCAATTACTTAAAAGTACAAACTGAAAAAAAAATCACTTACTGAGAATCTCATATCTATTAGGCAATAACTTAGAAAATTCATATATATTGCATCCCAAAGCTTAGGCATTATTTTTCATGTATTTCCAGAGCATAAATTCATACTTTGACATATTTGGGAGCTTACCCAATTTTATCTTGGTCACATACACATATGGAATTTGGATCAATACTGCTTTTACCCCATTATACATTACAGGTCCATTCACAGTAGATT
>JAQZBX010071441.1:0-15231 GCA_029593785.1 Cabassous unicinctus | reverse complement strand
GAACTAGCCTGAGGTTCAGCTATAAAGTCTGTTACTCTACAGATTGGTATGGCATCATGATTTGAGGAAATGCCTACAGATGCTCTCAAAATGAAGGGTCACAGATACAATCCCATGCCAAGAGAAGATGCTGCTGGAGCGTGCTAGGTAATCTGGTCTTCCTGTTGTGGCATGGCCAAGAATCACAGAGTTAAGCCAAAGTGAAAGGGCATTGTGGAAGCACCTGATGTTTTCTTGGAATGTTTTCTTTTGTTTGGAAAAGTTGGAGGTAGGAGTTGGTATGACTAGGAGTTGGCCTTGGGGAAAGAGTTGGTTATTGAAAGGCAGTCTAGGCAATGAAGTGAGGGCCAGAGGACTTCAACGTCATGAAAGGAGAAAGCAGGGAAATGAACCCGACTGGATTTCTGTAGACCCTTCTTTGGTTTTTAGCCTTTCTCCAATATACCAATTGGTATCTATGATGAAAGGTCCAAGAATTGTGGAGCTGGAAGTTTACAGATGAGCAAACTGAAATTTGTAAGGGTTATATATTCAGATGGAAAGGATGCCAAAAAGGCTTTATCAGAACAATCCATTACAGTATAATTCAATAAGGCAGATGTAAGATTTAAGTCCTTCTTTTGGGGGGCTGGTGAGGAAGTCAGACAAGACAAAGCCTGTTTCTCAGAGCTGTGTGCACTCTACTACTCTTCTGAAACAACTCTTTCCAAGGTTGCTGATAACTTCCTTACTGTCAAATCCAAGGGCTTCTTTATCAACTTTCTCCTTGAAACTTTTTGGGCTTCCATGAGAACCCACAATCCTACTTTTCCTACCCCCTCTCACTGCTTCCTCTTTCTTCTTTTTGTCTACTGTGGATTCTCCCTAAGGCTCACATTCATGGCTTCAACCCTAATTCTATGTTGAACACTTGCATATCTACAGGGCCAGCCCTGTTCTCCCATTGGAATTCCAGTTGCATTTCCCTAAACATCTAGTAGACCTTTATTCCTGAATGCCTGGCTATTCTTTGCAACTCAGTATGTCCCAAATCAGATCAAAGTCCCCTTCCTAACCCAGACTGCTCCCCCATTTTCACTTTTTAAGTCAATGGGACCCATCATTTTCCCAGGTTCTCAGGCTCAAACCCAGAAGCTGTCTTTCACACATCCTTTTCTGTTGATGCTTTGCTGAGATTCAGAGTGCATCTGGGGAGGGCAGTGTGTCCTAGGAGTTCAAGAGTCTTCTAGTGGAAGGAGAATTTCTCCAGCTTGGTATGGAGAGAATTTTCCTGGAGATCCTAGAGGATGTTTTTCTCATGCTGTTTGCGTTCTGGCCAGGAGAGGTGAAAAGTAGAAATACAGTACAGAAGAGAAATAAAAGAGCAGGTAAGGAAATCTCAACTCATTATTGATGAGAGTGAGGGAAAATATTGGGGGTGCTGCAAATCCCCCAACTATAAACTCATTTTTGTAGGAGTCCAAGGAATTTAGGGCGAGTGAACTACAAACGCCTATTGTTAATACAGCAGCGACCTTTCCTTTTTTTTTTGGGTGGGGGGCGGGGGGAGAAACAAATTAAAGACAAAACAAAAGACCACAGAGCAGGTGCAAGACTGTTAAGCATACTCAGTAAACTTTCACCTGGACACATGTGCACTGAAAGACAATCTATGCATCTGTGCAGCTATCACAGGCCCAGGGCCCAGGCTGAAGGTTTGTGGGATAAGGATCTAGTGCAGCATGTGGGCCGCTGTTTACCAGAACACATCTGTTTGCAGATGGCAGTGATGCCTGAGGTTCAGGATACCCCTGACCTAGCCTGTGTTTTTGCATTTAGGATGTCATCCCAACTCCGAGATAACGTTCACACTATTTGAACTGGCGGTCTGTGTAGGATTTATCTTTTCATCCTCTGGAAGGCCAAGCTCACTGCCTTGCACATACGTAGTAAAATCCTGTTGACTATATAAATGAATGGTAGTCCTTTGCCTTTTAGGGTAGAAGTAGACTCAGGATTCTACCCCAAAGTATGGTGGGGCCACAGATACAGCGTTTAGAGGGCCCAGGAGATTTTAGAGGCATATTGGTCTGAATCACTTCCCAATCCAGAAAGGGAAATGACCCACGAGGCAAATGCTGACATCAAGGAGTTCATCAACAATCTCTTTAATGGACAAAGAAATGGTTTTTGTTTTATTTGTTGTTGTGTAGGTTTTTTATTTTTTGAAAGTACTTTATCTTACACTTACAAACTTAGTATTCATGAGGTTTGTTGGAGCCCTCATGGGTCAACGATAGCTAGTTAAATATTGAGTGCTCTTCCTCTGAGGTGGTGGAGCTGTGGTCAGAGACTGGGGCTTCCAGGAGCTAGCCTGCACCGTGTTTTCTTTGGTAGAGTTGTAGTGGGTTATTTGTTTGGGTCCTGGAGATCATGGGGCTAGATCCCACTAGATATTCCAACTGACTGACCTAAAAAGAGAAGTCTCAAGTGATGCAGTATTCTCTTTCTCTTTTTTTAAAAGATTTATTTATTTATTTCTCCCCCTCCCCGCTTGTTGTTTTGCACTCACTGTCTGCTACCCTGTGTGTTCTTCTGTGTCTGCTTGTTTTCTCTTTAGGCGGCACCGGGAACCAATCCTGTGACCTTCCAGAGTGGAGAGAGGCGCTGAATTTCTTGCAGCACCTCAGCTCCCTGGTCTGCGCATCTCCTATTGTCTCTCTGCTGTGTCTCTTTTTGATGCATCATCTTGCTGCGCCAGCTTGCCACACGGGCCAGCACTCCGCGCAGGCCAGCTCTCCACGCGGGCCAGCTCACTTTTCACCAGGAGGCCCCGGGAAGCGAACCCTGGACCTCCTATATTATAGACAAGAGCCCAATCACTTGGGTCACATCTGCTTCCCAATTTTTTATATACATATATATATATTTTATGATTTATTTATTCCCCCCACTTCCACCCCTTCATTGTTTGCACTTGCTGTGTCTGTTCATCTTCCTTGTTTTCTTTAGGAGGCACCGGGAACTGAACCTGGGAACTCCGATGTAGGAGGGAGGCGCCTAATTGCTTGAGCCACCTCCGCTCCCTCAATATTCTCTTAGCAGACTCCATAAGACTCTTCCACTTGCATCAACTTCAGAATGTCAGCTACAATCACCTTTGGTCATCACCCCACAAATAATCTGGGTCAAAGCCAACCCGCAGGGGCCTCCTGTCCTTATATGTACTGTCTAAAGTTCCAGTCTTTACGCCTGATGTTGCTCTCTATATAAATGATAATCATCTTTCAACAGCAGGGATCAGAGAAATGTTTAAGGAAACATGTCCTTCATGAACGAGGAAAGCTGGTTTATTTGGTGTTAGCGATCCTGTACTGAGGCCATTGGGCAAAATGGAGCCCTGAGATGCTCCTAGAATGAACTTGGACATCTGAAGACCCTGCAGGCTAGGCCTGGCCTATTGTCTGGCCTAGATGGGAGTAGCTCATGGCTCACGTGCACCTGTGGTCATGAACACCACTGCGAAACGGACACCCCCCCCACCCCCCCAGTTATTACCCTGTGTATGGCCCTTTGCAACACGCAGGTGAATCCTATAACCACATTTCTGGCTGCAGGCATTGGCTCTTTCCTGAGCAATGCTGAAAATATTTTCAAATGATACAAATAACTTATAGCCATCCTCCATTTTATAGATTCTCCATGTTGAAAAAGGATTTTATTCTACATAATTAGTATCTGTTCTTTAGTCAGAAATAATAATAGAGCTAATAATAAATACTAATATATTAATTTGGTATTCCTATTCTTTTGGCAACACTAAAATTCGCTTTTCTGACTCATTATGTGTGAAGGGCATTCCTAAGCCATAATTTAGTCTCCCGAATGGATTGACCTACCGTATGGGAGTACTGTGAGCAAAATTACTGCTAAAGTTATTTGAGCCAGTTATGTCCCTTATAAACTAATAAACCTATTACTTTATGCAGTCCTTAAGTCAGTATCTTTTAAACTTGGTTAATACTTGTTTTCATTCAACAGGTATTCCCTGAGCATCTACTGTGGCCGGCATTGGGCTGGAGGTTGGGTATGTGGCAGAGAACAAGACGGTCTGTTGATTATCACGGGTCTGATCAACCCAGACTCAACAGATAAAATCCAATTTCTGAGCCTGTCAGCTGCAGGGTTAAACAGTGGGTTGAACAGTCACTTGGTGAAGTCTTATCTGAAACAGCCAGGCAGTGCTGTCCTTAATTATAACCCCTGGATCCGAGAAAAGAGAAGGGAAGGAGGGAGGGAGAGAGAAAAAAACAGAATTATCAGTTGAGGTGCTAATGCTACTCAAAGCACTGGGAAAGTGGCTGAGGCAGAAGGCAGAACCACAGCCCCAAAGCTTTCAAGCCTCAGGTATTACTCATTCCTCTCAAGTTCCCCAGAGGCCAAAAAAATATCCCTGTGAGGAGAAAGAAGCCAGAAAGCAGACTATATGAAAAAAGTTCTCTGTTGTGGATTTACAGAGCCTGTTTGGGGAAGCATGTCTAGTAAATTCTTCATTTTAAGTCTTTTGCAATTGTTTTATTACTCATTTAGGATAATACATTTTGAAAGGGAGGAAATTAAACTCTATTGGCCAAAACCCGAAAGGGTTACAACTTAGCTCTGTGTTAAACACTCATTCCTTTTGTCTCTCACTCAGCAATGGTATGGGTTAAAGCAGAAGCTCTGGCTCTAAGATCTTTAGTCTTTTCAGTTGTACACATTAAAAATGTTGTTGAAGCATGTAAAGTTGTTCACTCCAAATATGAGCCTGAGCTGAGCCTTCAGTGGGCCCAGCTGAAACCTGTGAAGTGGACAGAAGGATATGTCTACCTAAATCAAGAGAGCAGCATCTCTTGCCTCATACCGTGGTGGGAAAAGCTGAGGAAAAACATGACCTGCACCAACTCATGCTGTGGGTGGTCCTGAGAGACTGTGAGGTCGAGGACCTGAGCTCAGGACCGTGGCCATGGATAATCCCCAAGACAAACACTAGTGGCTCATCTGGGGCAGGCTTTGCAGTTGAGGTCTCGATTCTCCTTTTGCCAGCGTCTAGGGGATGATGATCTCACACAGAATCAGGGGTCACAGAAACGAACACGTTATTTAATCTGTTGTCCGCTAAAGACTAGCTTTAAATTTAACCTGAGAAATAACATAGTAACATAAGTGGTGGCAGAGTTCTGGTGCTTGGATTACACAGCAACCCATAAAATTTTAAAAAGTAAACTATGTACTGGAAACTGTCCTTCTCCTGATAAAATCAATACCTATAAGGGCTGCCCTCTTTTGAAAGAGAGTTCTCAGGTGAGGTGTGGAGTGTTGCCAATTGTGTGCTTCACTCAGAGCTGGCACATTCAGAGAGGGGTGAGGAGAGGCTCGTCTGGGCTGACTGGTGGACGTTCCCAGCAGGTGCTTTTAGGTAAAAAGTTCAAGTCTGGAGTATAGGAGGGGAACGCTGGTGGTCAGCCATGCCAGCAAGGGGAGGAGACTTGTGGGGAGACGAGTGGGTGAAGGGGGCAAGAAGGATGGAGGCTTTCCTTTCTTTCCTTCCAACATGATCTCACTCATCTTCCTGCCCATGCTCGGCGCTACCGGCATCTGCTTCTCTGTGACTTCTAAGCCAACTGGAGGATGATACCTTTCTGCCCGCTGGAGCTGGGTGTGGCTTGCTTTGACCCACGAAATGGAGTGGAAGTGATGCGTGTCATTCCCTGGTGGAGACAGCTCATGGTGGGGCTGGACTTTCCATGCTGCTCTTCTCTTGCTTTGCCACATGCATGTGCCTACTGATGTCAGGTGACACAGGAGCAAAGCAGTGGACTTTGTGTGAGTAAGGAAAAAAACCAAGACAAACAAAGCCAAATAAGTCTTTTGCCACTTTAAAGCCACTGCGACGTCTGGGTTGTCAGCCTCTCCTGACGCAATGCTAGATCTTGTGCTCCCTCTTTCTGACCGTCTGTATCTTCCTCATGCCTTGCTTGCCTCCTGCCCTCACCACCAATACTCCCTTTCTCTTCCTTTCTTTCCTTTACTGCTCTCTTAATAAGTATAATGTTTTATATTTCCTATTCTTAATCTAAAAAAAGGC
Source organism: Cabassous unicinctus (assembly GCA_029593785.1). Taxonomy (NCBI): domain Eukaryota; kingdom Metazoa; phylum Chordata; class Mammalia; order Cingulata; family Chlamyphoridae; genus Cabassous; species Cabassous unicinctus. The sequence continues at coordinate 9,125 of JAQZBX010071441.1, read as the reverse complement.
CAAATTTTTTAAAGGGGTAAATTTTTAAAATTAAACATTTTATTTTTCTCTCTTTAAAAAAACTTGAGGTAAATTAAAAATCAGCTTTGGCTTGTGTAAAAAACGTACACTTTGAAAACTTTGCTATGCTAACTTTTTGGTTTTTTTTTTACCGGGAGGTCCCGGGGATCAAACCCAGGTCCCTCCACATGGGAGACGGACGCCCAACCATTTGAGCCACATCCGCCCCCGCTATATGATCTTAAATATATGGTGTTATTATTGTGTATAGGCCCTTAACTGATTATCTTGTGTGGGTTAGTGACCAGGAGGAAAAATAAAATCAAACATAAACCTTCCCAAAACACCACACACGGCCACAGCAGCTCAGAAAACCAGAACTCCCCAAGGAGTACTTTCCAAACAGGAAATCAGTTACAGCGTAATCTGTCCCTTAGTTTTCACAGTAACTTGGTGAAGCAGGCCATTGGCATTGGAGTGTCCAGAAGCTCCAGAGCGCTAGAGGACATCTAAGGTTATCAAGAACCACTAATTTTCATGCACACTCATCCATGGCATAGACCTGAGTCACACCTACCACCCCAAAAGTTGTTTCAAGCAACAGAAATCACCGTAGACACAAAGCAACAGAGAATGAAAGAGCAATTGTAACCTGCTTAATCATGCATATTTAAATAAACACAACAGATGTGCACTTAAAAACAAATTCAACAAGCACTGGTTTCAAACAAGAACATGCTCTACTCGGTAAATGAGACTTGGACTTTTAGGCCATTTTACAAACACCATGGGGGAGAACTGCTGAGGGTTTTGCTCATAACCAGTTCTCAGGGATGATCTGATGAGGAAGGAGAGTAGAAGGCACATGACAGTTATCTGGGGGAAAGAGGCACATGCAAAAGGAGCAAGAGTCAGATGGAGAGTTCTGGAGTTCACTTACTGCCTGCTTTTGCTCCTCCTCCTAGGGGCGTTGAAGACGAGGGAAAAAAGGCAGAAGGAGAAAGGAGAGAAGTCAATGCCCATCACCACAAACATTTGGAAGAAGTAAATGACAGAAGAATCAGGCAAACCAGGCCAGGCCCATGGGTTCGGAGACCAAAGTCCCTGACCACATATGAGTACTAGTGGGATAAAACAAACAGCAGGCCTCTGCACTACCAATTAATTGTCAACTTCTGGAGTTGGAAGAGACCTTAGAAACCATCAAGTCCAGCTTCCTTACTTGTAGAAGAAAGAGGCCTAGAGAGCCTGACTTGCCCAAAGTCTCATAACTAATTAGGGTAAATCTGAAACAAGAAGCCCAACACGACTCAAAATCTCAGCAATCGTTCTGTTTCACCATTCCGGATATGCACAGGTGTAGGTACATTTATCTAGGCTGGTGGGCTCAGAATGTGGAACACAAACCAACAGCCTCAGCGTCACCTGGAGACTTGTCAGAGATGCAAATCTTGGGGCCCCAGCCCAGATCTGCTGAATCAAAACTGTAGGGGTGGGGCCCAGCAGTGTGTTTAGCAGGCTTTTCAGGTGATTCGAATGCACACTCATTTGAGAATCCCTGTTCTAAGAAAGTCAACTGGCAATTCCACCTGAGCACAAATTCAACTCTTCTTTAGTCCCCTCCCTCCACTAAACGTGCTGGAACTGCTACACCGCCCATTTGCTTTCAGGCTGCTTTGTCATTTTTAAAGGATGCACATGCATAACAGTTCTCCCAATAAACTGGAAACTGCTTCAGGGCCCTGAGAAATCTTTCTAAAAAATTCTTGACCTCAGGTTTTCCTCAAGTCAGCACATGTTTATTTAGTACTTCTTATGTGTAAGGTCCCAGGAGCCCAGAGCTAAGTAAGATGGGGTCTCTGCCCTTTAGAACCTCCCACAGACAGTTCACAGAGTGGGCAGTTGACTGACGAAGGCAGGGGAGAAAGAAGCACACTGAGGATGAGAAATATTTTTGAGTTTCTCCTCAGTTCTCTCAGCTTCCTCTTTCTGTGCCTCATCATGGCTTAACTGTGGTCACTTTGCCCAAAGTACTCCAATCTAAAGGCTGCTGCAAGGGTTCTCTTTAGAGGGGAGCCACCGTAAGGTGGTCTTTACGGAGCATGTGTCTAGAAGGTTATAGGAAAGGATAAGTGCTTCTGTTTTCACATAGTCTCCTGATCTGGGTGCAATGGTGAGAATGACTTCAGGAAAGCACAGGAATTACAAAAGGGATAAGGTAAGTGAAAATTTGTAGAAGAAAATTTTTATTCCAGCAAGAGAGAGCTATGGACTAGAAATTAAGTGGACACCAAGAAATCTCTTGAGACTCTAACGCATTGCAGGAAGATGCTCTTCGTAGTTAAAGCCAGCTGCCAGGTGCCTGAGCAAACCTAAACTCATGGAACTCAGGCAAAGAGGGTCCTGAGCATTAGCCTGGCCAGCCTGAAGAAGCCAGGCTTCCAGCTTCCGCATCTGCTGTGCACGGCCCAGGTCAGAAGGGGTTCGAGCTTTGCAGCTGGGAAGTGGTCTCCCCTCAGCTTCCCTGTGGGATGTTACACTTTTCTTCCAGTCAATAGGCAAAGCAAACAGCTATCAGGAGAGTTTCCAGTAATTAAAAATGTGTCCTTATTGCTGGCATAAAGTGTGGAAACGGCAATTGACATGGTGGCGGAGGAATGGGGCACTCTGACAGGCTGAAATGGCACCTGAGGCTGAAAGACTGGTATGTAATTTCTTAGAACTGTTTCTAAGCCACCCCCTCTTGTCACTGTTTTTCCCAGGTCTGTTATTGAAGATAACACTACTTTTTCAGGATGTAGAGGCCTCCCATGTGATTAGGTGTCCCAGAGGGAGATCTGGCAAAACGTTAATTAGGATGGTGCTGTACAATTTAAACTCACAATCGTTATTCAGAGAAAGTCCTCAAGGCCTTGTCAACACAGTAAACATCAGATATGAGGTCTTAGGACCTCTTTGTTATCAGTTAGTCAGTTGATAAACAGTGACTCATGAGGGCAGAGGAGCCAAGTGGACTGAAAGGAGGCAATAACGCCTTAGCTATAAAGTACAAAGCAGGGAGTCTGGTTATGTGGCCAGAGCAATGGCATAGCCACTGTGGCCGTCCAAACAAAATGCTTTTCCATCCAGGCTAGGTAAACATTTGCAAATGAGGATGAAATCCAAAACCACAGAATTCATCTGGTAAACCTATTTAAAAGCAGTATTGGGAAAATGGAAAAGGAGTTTGAGAAATATTGGGAACATGAATTAGGAACTGAACACCAACACATAACCATTTCTAGATTAAATATGAAGTTTGAGGCAGAGGTTATCTATTTAATAATTAATCAGAGGGAAATATGTACGGAAAAGATAAGTACAGAAACATGGGTACCTGAGCGTTAGTCAACATTATGTCATTAAAGAAAATCAATAAAAAAGTCTCTGATACTCCTTGAGGACAGGGATTGAATACTATTCACATTAGAGCCTAAATACCTAAACATGACATATAGAAAGTCAATACTTTTTGTTAAAGAAGTATATGATTAATTTTTACTCTGCCTTGCTCCCCAAAAAGGATTTAGGTTTTTGTTGAATAAATGAGTAAATGAACAGTGGTGACACTTCATATGTATGCTTCTTTAAATTATCATTTTTCAGATGAAGAGATTACAAAGTATACAACTTTTTATTGTAACAGTAAAATGAAAGAACTTCCTGTGAAATGAAAATCGACTGTGTGATGTTTTAATTTATGAGTACCCCAGATCATGTGGCTTGATTGTTCATTTGACTATTTATAGCTGTTTTATGTGCAAATTAAATGCTAGTAGGTTGAACATCAATGAAAGCAGTTGAGTCCTTTGAAATTAAAATTAGAATTCTAAAGTGTGCTTTTTCTATTATGGGCTGGTAAACATATATTTTTTAATAGTAGGAAAACATCTTTGAAATTGTAATAAAAATCAATGATTCAGTATATATCTTTACGTATGACTTTTCAGGAATGCATATACTACACAGATGAAAATTTTGTTGTAATCCCTTTAGAAAGCTGGACACTACAGTCATGAGATTTTCAATTGTAAATTCTACTCAGTGGATAAAAAGACAAATGCTATTCCTGGATTGGTGTTTGCAAACCGTTGCTGTCAATCTGCATGGACTCAGCCTGTCAGGTGGGTAAATGATAGGGCATTTAATAACCTGGCAGGGAATCCTACAAAATGGGGCTGCACCTTATTTTATAGAAATCATTATGGTAAGCCAACAGCTGGAAACACAAAGAAACTCAAGGTTTGGGATTAGTGTTCCAGGCATCAGCTCATTCTGCTCAGCCCTTGTGTCCAAGCGTCAGTGGTGGCTGTAGTAGGGATTGTGGGACTCAGACCAGTGACTCTAAGGAACACCTAGGACAACCTGCCTGAAAGGAAAGCACCCTGTTACTTAGGGGAAATGCACTCTGGCTCCCCATCAGTTTGCACAAACTTTCGCCCTTTACAAAAATCACACTGGGGCACTCTGGGGAGTGTTTGAGGACATCTTTCTGAAAGAGGGGTTTGATGCAAGGAAGAGGTGGGTGGATTCTGTGTTATCTCCTACCCGCAGGTGGCCAACTCCACACTAGCAGGGCTTTTGGAGTCCCACACAGCTCCAGAGGTTACCAAGGTCAAATAATGTTTTAGGAAATCTCTGCTGTTCTGAGTGGTGATTGGGTTGTTTAGCTAGATTCATAACAACTGTTAGAGGGATTCGGGCTGGTTTTATGCAGAAGGTTTTCTTTTACACAAGACTCAGGTTGCTAATACCCACAAGCTTCATTACTAGGTCACTGGTTAGAATGGAGAAGTGGAAGAAAAGTGTACATTGTGCTCTGTCTTTGGGCTACCACTCCCAGCCCAGATTCTTGTCTTCTCAGGCCTGGATGATCACATTCGTGCCCAAAACGATTACTCTCCAAGCCTTCAATGACTCCCCGTATTATAGGTTTAAACCTGCCCCCAACCCCGATTTTGGAGACATTCCATACTTTGTGGTTTTCACTCTAGCCGCTAACTCTGTGTCGTTCTACAAAATGGTTTCACAGCCCAGGATGGGACCTCAGGAGGGAACAGCATCAGCAAATGTGCTCTTGCAGTGCTGCCATGCAGGTGGGTAAATATTTCCGTTCAGTGCCCAATGAAACTGTCCCTGTGAGGCCATTTAAATGCTAAGTGTGCTTTTCCCTGTTTTGGGGTCTAGGGGGTAATACGTATCTTTTTCAAAAAAATAGACTTAAACTATTACTGATTTACTCAGCTTCGCAATGTATTAAGCCTAGAAACAATGTTATTTTACTTCCATACAGCAAAATCATTGATTAGAATTAGTTGAGATGGGCCTCTGTACCTCTTATTAACATAGGACACTTGGTATTTGTTAAGTATTTAGGTGGAATATTTGGAAATACTTGAGAACTTTTAGTTGAGAAGTATTTTTCACATATACCTAGCTAATTAATATCCTATTTATAAACATTCTTATTTGCTCATAAAAGCAACTATCTGCATAATAATTATTAGCAACTACTAATAATCAGGCTTTAGATCGGTCATTTAGAAGACTTTTCTTCCTAATTAGGCTAAATTTATGGAAACTGTTCTGGGCAGCAATATTCAAGCCTTCAGCCTCACCTTGCTGCGAGTTGTGGGGGAGGCAGAGGCTGAGGGAACGTGGAAGATGAGCAAGATGTGGAGTGGAGGATGGTGATCTGAAAGGTGGCAGGTCCTTACCTTCAGCAGCTTCATCAGCCCCTCCAGCTGGACCATCAGCTCCCTCCTGCTCTCCTGCAGGGCCGACATCCTCTGTTCCAGCTCATCTTTCCTTTGCCTGTCCGGGAGAAAAGGCATCAGAGACGAAGCGCTGAAGATAAAGGGCCCTCCTGTCCCTTCACTGGTCACAGACCAGTTATGAGACTGAGCTGTTCTGAGAAGCTGAGCACGTCCGTTCTGAAACCTCATCTACAGAATGTGGATAAACATCTGTTTTGCCAACTTTCCTGTATGGTTGTGAGAATAATATATAAAAATGCTTTGGGAAGTATATATTGCTATATAGAGAAAAATATAATGAAAGTGAGTAATTTTTTAAAAATTCTTCAGGAATTCAAATATCTTGTTTAGAAAGATATATAAAAGTAGTCAAAATGTAAATTAATCGTGGAGAAGCTGGATGAAAACTGCTCAGCACCAGGTGTGAGGTGGAGCTGTGTGTCAAGGGTCAGGGTGAATCTCTGTGTCTAGAGTTCATGCTTCCCAGAGCAAAGATCCTATTTCATCAATTCTAGCTCAACATGTCCAAAACCAGACATAAGACCTTCTCCTCCAAATGGTTATCCCCCAAACTTCCCCATCCCTGTACTTTTCTTCCAGTTATCATGGCTGAAAAACTCGGTCCTCTTTGGTACTTTCCTCTTCCTAATCTATGTCCAGTCATCCAGTTCAGATGGTCCTGTCTTGGAAATGTACATCCCTCTCTCTCTCTTCCCCACCTCTCTCACTTTATCCAGGTGCTTCTTTCCTCACATACGCAACAGTCTCCTTGCCTGATTAATCCTTATTTCACCTGCTATGGAGAGGAAAAAGCAGTGGAATATAATCAAGAGCCCTGAGATCTAGTCCTGGGCCCACCATTTGCTAAGTATGCAACCTTGGACAAGTCACTTGCCCTCTCTGAGTCCCAATTTTCTCTTCTTTAAAATGAGACTAAGAACAGAAAACAACAACATGGCAAAGGAACATTTTGAGGATCAAATAAGAAAATGTATATATAATTGTGAACTTTAAAATGCTGCTCAAAAGAAATCTGTTAATTTCATCATCCTGCAAAAATTTCAGTAGTTTTCAGCATCACTGACTCTTGCCCTGCAAGTCTAGGCCTATGCTGTCCAATATGGGGGTCCTTAGTCACATGTGGCTACTGAACGCTTGAAATATGGCTGGTGCTCGTCTGAATTGAGATGTGCGATGTGAAATGCACACTGGGCTTTGAAGACTTAGTGTGAAAAAAGAAAGTAAAATATCTCATTAATTTAAAAATATTGATTATATGTTAAAAGGATAATATTTTGGATATATTGGGTTAAATAAAATGCATTATTAAAATTAATGGTACCTATTTCTTTTTCATTTCTCAATGTGGTTATTAGAAAATTTTAAATCACAGATTTGCTCACTTTATACTTCTATTGGTGAGTGCTGCTGTGGACCCCACCTACCCTCCTATCCTCAGCTCCTCCTAGGCCATCTTGGGAGCGCTAGTCAGTGGTTCCCTCCTCCCTAAACAAAGCCCATCATTTCACGACTCATGAGTATTCCCACATCTCTTCAGAATCTTATCCATTGTACCATGTCCATTCTCAACACCATTCTTTCCAAGAAGCTGCTCTCGCTCCCTCCAGCAGGTCCTGTGCTTTGTGCTTCTCTGTGTACTAACTTTACCTTGCATTGCTGTCATACCTCCAACGATGTGGAATCCGTGACGTCAGGGGATGAGCTTTACTCAACTCTTTGCTTATGTTGAAGGATTAACAGAATATCCTAAGTCCAATATGTGCTCAATTAACATCTACTGCACTTAACAAAATTATTTGAAACCTTCCAAGGATTTCCTACGATCTATCACTCATGTCTCTCTAGAAACTGGACTCAATGAGCTAACTAATGTTATCTTTTATCACTGGCACTCTAAAAATTCATTCAATGAATGACTGAAAACAAATTCTGGGCTCCAAGTCTCCTTCCTCTCTCTGAAATGTGTCATACTTATTTGGGGGATCAGGCTGACTCTCCAACTCCATTTCCAAACTGAAACGCTCTGTCCCACACCCCATCCAAATTATACCTATCTTTAATAATCTTGCTCAAATTCCATGACCTCCCCGGGTGTAACTGCTTCCAGCCTATAGATATCTTAGCACCCCTCAGAATACCTTATAACATAATACCTATACTGTTTATTAACACTGTGTACTATTATTTCACTACCTACTAAATTTTTATGTTTTGTTTCCAAAACTGGATTATAACCTTTTTTTAGTATGGTTTCTTTGTCTTCTAGTGTTCCATACTCCCTCTATTTCCAGCAAAGGTATAAGGATAAGGTGAATCCAACCCATTCAACACCTTTACTAGGAGCCTTCCTTCCCTGAACTCCTGAGCCTGGATGTGGTATTTTCTCTGTGCTGTGTATGACCAGAAAATCATATGACAAGACAAAAACAAATGAACTACAGCTACATTCAACAACATGGAAGGATCCTAAAGAGTGACACTGCAGGGGAGCAAGGTTTCAGGAGACTACATGTAAAAGGATATCATTTCTCAAAGCTCAAAAACGCCAAAAGCAAAACTAACACTATTATATACGAATGCACATATATGAGAGAATACTGTTTAAAAGGAAAGGTAATAATAACCCAAATTACGGATAGAGGTTAATTCTGTGAGGAAGACGGAAATAAGAAAATGGGATAAGGGAGGGACACTTATATAGATGACATGATTTAAGCAATACATGAATTCTCAGGTTGAGAGTGAATTCAAGGCTCTTCATTTTATTATTATGCTACATATCTTACATATTTGTAACATATCATATATTTTATAACAAACATACTAAAATAATAATAAAGGGGAAAAGGCAATCCTAGTGGATAGGAAACAGAACCACTGTCCTATGGATGAGTTTCTCCATCTCATTTTATTTATTTTTTTTAATTTTTATTTTTTTTAAAGATTTATTTATTTTATTTATTTATCCCCCCCCTTGCTGCTTGTGCTGCTGTGTCCATTCGCTGCGTGTCTTCTCTGTGTCTGCTTATCTCCCCCTTGCTGTGAGGTCTTGCCGCCGCATCAGCCCACGGCTCTGCGCAAGCCGGCCTGCCCTCGCAAGGAGGCGCCGAGAAGCGAACCCGGGGCCTCTCATATGGTAAACGGGTGCTCTATCCATTGCGCCACACCCGCTTCCTGCTGTGAGGTTGCTGCATCAGCCCACCGCACCGCTCAGGCCGGCGTGCCCTCACAAGGAGGCCTCGGGACGCGAACCCGGGCCTCCCATATGGTAAACGGGGGCTCTATCCACTGAGCCACACCCGCTTCCCT
>JAQZBX010071440.1:0-15235 GCA_029593785.1 Cabassous unicinctus | reverse complement strand
CCCCTCTCAATTAGAAGCAGAGTGGGCATCACCATCCCAAAATCCTCAAGATTGGGGAAGGAACAATGAACTAAAGTAGGCTTATTATTATTCTAATATAGACTTATTATTATTCCAGCAATGGAAGAACTCTTATCATTGATGTAAAGGCAGTGGCCACCAGAGGTTCTGAGGGATGGGAGAGGGAAGAATAGGTGTAATATGGGGGCATTTTGGGGACATTGGATTTGTCCTATATGACATTGCAGTGACAGATACAGGCCACTGTATATTTTGTTATAACTTACAAAATTGTGCAGGGCAATGTGTAAACTATACTGTAAACTATAGTCCATGGTTAGTAGCAATGCTTCAATATGGGTTCATCAATTGTAATAAATGTACCACAATAATGAAGGATGTTGTTAATGTGGGAAAGTGTGGGAGGGGGAGGGAGGAGGGCATATGGGAATCCCTTATAATTTTTATGTAATATTTATGAAAACTAAATCTTCTTTAAAAATAAAAATTTTAATTATTAAAAAAAATAATAAAGTGGAGGTAACTGAAGTTCAGAGAGGTTAAGTACTTGCTCAAGGAGCAAACAGCAGACTTAAACCCCAGAGATCTGACTGCAGACTCTCCTGTCTTAATCACTCTGCCCCACTGCTTCACTTGAGCCTGTTCAAGTAAAATATTAGGCAAAGTATTATCTATGGGAGTTTATTTAAGCAGTTTATAATTCATTAATCAGGCAGCACCCAGACTGCATATGGAAAGGAGCTTTACCAAGGGAGTAGAAAAGGGAAGCTCATATAGAGTAAACAAAGAAGTGAGGAAATGTTTTGATTGGCTGACATTAAGTTTCCAATTTATATGAGGGGTCTTATAAAGTGGAGAGCAGATATACATTGATTAGTTACAGTATCCTTGTCCATTCTGATAAGCTATCTCTACTGTACCAAAAGTGGTTTATCGCCAGTGTCACTAATCTGCAATTTTGTAGGGTGCCTGGAATTGTTCCATTTTCTTGGAATGTACCTGTAGGTCGATTGTTTTTGTCTTCTGGAAAATTCTTTCTTGTAAAGAGGTCCCTCCCAGAAATGCACAATACCAGCACCAATTTATTTTTCTTACCAGAACCCCAACCCCTTTTGGTCATTTTCCCAATGATCTCACTGGAAATATGACCAAAACACTCCAGTCACCAACTTTCTTTTCAGGCTGTCAAGAAGTTTCTGTCAGTCATTCTGTTTCTCTTTGTTTTCTTCTTTCTTGATTGCAGTGATATTTGTTGGGTGGTTGTTTACATTTAAGATCCTTGGAATGGGGTTACTTCTCATTTGAGTGGATTACAGGTACAGCCTTCTCTCTCTGAATCAAGATGACTATTATTTTTTATTTGTAGTCTTGGTCCACTAGAAACAGTCTCATTTCTATCTCATTTTCTTATCTTAAGAGCAATCATCTTGATTGTAAATATTTGGAGTTGGATAGAAGTGACGATAGCACATTAGAATGAACGTAATTAGCAGCACCAAAATGAGGGTATGATTGTGGTTGAAAGGGAAAGTTTAGGGTTGTGTATGTTGATAAAAGAGAAGCTAAAGGATGAAACACAGGACTGTATAGCATAGTGAACCCTGTTGTGGATGATGAGTGTGGTTAATAGTACAAATATAGGAATGTTCTTCCATGAATCAGAACAAGCGTACATTAACATTACAAGATGTTAATAATAGGATGGTATGTGGGCAAAAATAAACCTAAAGCAAACTGTGGACTTAGTGAATAGTAACATAGTAATATTTTTCAATGATTATTAAAAGAGAGAGAGAGAGAGAATTATGCTAAGTGACAGAAAATGGACACAAAGTACTACATATTGTTTGAATCCATTTTTATAAATTGTAAATATAAATAAATCTATAGAGGTGGAATTAGATTAGTGGATATGTATGGCAGGGGAAGGATAGAGGGATTGAGAGATGACTGCTAAGGGGTAGGGGGATTTTCTTTTTGGAGTAATGAAAATGCTGTAATATTAATTGTGGTGATGAATGGACAACTCTTTTATGCTAAAAGCCACAGAACGTAAATTTTAGATAGATTGTATGGTAAGCAAATGTATCTCAATATAATTGCTTTAGATGATTAAAAAAAGAGCAACCATCTGTTTCAGGGTGACAAGGAATTGAAACAGATTCTTGAAACAAAGTTTGTACAACAAGAAATAAAAACATAGACTGATCATCACAAATAAAAGCATAAATCCAAAGTGTACTAGCTGTTTCCATAGTCCATTACAATATGAACCTAGATCAGGAAAGAGATTTGCCCATTGAAATGTTTGAGCCAGACTGATATCATGAAATACTTTGACCTGGTCCTTTAAAATATTCACTGTACCAGAGTTATTAATATAAAAGCAATATTGTTCAAAGGCAGCGACAGCATCTGTTTTATAAGGCCACTGATGCTAAGCTATAAACTTTATTCTTGAGGGCCTGCAGAGCATTGAGGTTGGTGCTAAAGCTCCTTTTCATACCTTTAGTATATTTATTACTGCTCCAAATCAGAAGGTATGATGGTGCACATGAAGAGTGGAACCCTGATTTATAGGAAGTCAAGGGATTGGGGGTATTATCCCTCTTTTGTCAGTTTGAGGTCTGATGTACAAAAGATCCTAAGTCAGCTGTCTGACTGGCATTTAGTGTAGACAATATATGCAAGATCACAGGATCTAATCCGACTCACAGATAGGTTACAAAACCATGCAGTGCAGTTTACAAAAGGGATGCAAAATAGGTCAGACAATGAAGAGGAGCAGAATCTGGTAACCCGCAGGGATGTGCTATAGTTTTCTATTAAAACACAAAATTTCTCTCTACAATCACCCTTCTTTTGCTCAAAGAGAGCCCCAGTAAGGATTATTCTTGATCATAGATAAGACTGATTTCATTAGATTTAGCCTGATTATTTACATAGGTGCAGCAAGAATGATGATTTATCATATAGGCCTTTCTTAAGTCTTCCTTGCTGTAAATTTTCACAAAGAATCTCAAATTAGACAAAGGTAAGACTAGTCTGGAATAACCATAAACAAGGGTGAGACCAGTTTAGAATAACCATCACAATATAAGTGTAAACAAGGCTAAAGCTTTCCCATTAATATTTGTGGAGGAGACGTTTAAGATTTAATTTGCCCTAATTGTAATCTTACAGAATCTTTGCACTATTCCTTGGACCTAATTTACCCTTAAATTTATTGTGGAAAGAGGGATCCTAGAGGTCCCTTTCCAGAGCTGCCCAAAAAGCCTTTGCATATGAGGTTCAGGCCAACATGTTTACACGATGATATAGGTTAGGTAACCTTGGCTCACATTAATCCTAAAGAATTCTAAATTCTATGACTAATTATACCTCAGAGTTCCATCTTTGATCATGGATTAAAAGTGGTAGTTGTCAGAATGCCAGTGTCTGTGAGGGGTGAGTCTAACCTTAAAAGGCATCAGTCTAGTTTCTGACTGAGAAAGAAGAAGTTGAGAGAAGAGGTTAGTTGTTTCAGAATCTTTAGACAGAGGAGGGCATAAGGGAAAGGAGGAAGGATTATAAGGTGAAGGAGCACTAGGTATTAAAGCCGTCATCATCTCATCCGCTTTTCTTAGTTCATTTTCATCTGTCAATTGCTTTAATTTCTCATTGGCTTTTTTAAAGAGTCTTTGAGGGAGGCTATTTTAGATTCATTTGGTTACCTTGTTGACTCTGAATACCAATCAAAATATGCATCCCACTACTTTTGAGGTTGTGAGATCACTTATTTTCCAAATGTTCTCTGAGCAATACTAGTTTATCTAAACTAATACTACCCCATTGTGGCCACTGCAGTTCTAAAATATCCTTTGTAAAGACTGACCATTTTTGTAAAAATAGCCTTGGGGTAGACCATTTTTAAACATGTACTCAGCATGCATCCCAGCCGGGAAAAAACCCACATTCTGAATTTTTCAACAAAATATAAACCATGTTACTTACTCAAGATCTCAAGTCTTTATATTCTGACCACCAGACATGTTTTATGCATACTCTAACTGGAAACTTAGTCTAATCCCCAGATTTTGGCATTGTTCAAAGTCGCAGAGCTCAACTCATGCAGCTCAGATCCAAGAGGAACTGGACCATCAACCTCCAAGTGTTATGAGAGAACAGAGAGCATAAAGAACTCAGTGGGTACCTTTCACCTAGTCTTCTTGCTACCTCTAGGGGCCATCAGGGGTCTCCTTCAGATCCCACTTCTAACACCAAAATCATTAAAATATTAGACAAAATATTATCTATGGGAATATATTTGAGCATTTTATGATTCGTGAATTGGGCAGCATCTAGACTGCATGTAGAAAGGAACTCTGCTGAGGGAGTAGATGGAGAAGCTTATATAGGGCAACCAAAGAAGCAAGCAAGGAAATGTTCTGATTAGCTGGCATTAAGTTTCCATTTTCCTTAGAGGGGGTCTTACAAAGTGGGGAGAAGATATACATTAATTAGTATGGTATGTTTCTCCATTCTAATAAGGTATCTTTACTGTACCAAAACTGATTTATTACCGGATGTTGCTTATCTGCTATTCTGTAGGGTGCATTGCAGTGTTCCAATTTTGTGGATAGCCCCTGCAGGTCAACTGTTTTTGTCTTCTGGAAAATTATTTCTCAATGCAGGTGGCCATTTTCTTTTACTTAATAAGCTCTTGTCCCTTACCCTGAACTCCAGCCTCCCCACCCTGGGCTACCCTTGCAAGGCTCTTTCCTTCTTTGAGTGTTTGCACACAGAGTTCTTCCTGGGTGGATGATTTTTTTTCTTCAATCTTCAACTGGTAAACTGTTCATCATCCTTTAGGTCTCATCTTGAATATCACTTTATTAGAGTTTCCCTTATCTATCCCTTCCCAACACTCACTCCCAAACTAAGCTCCTCATTATTCTCATAGTTCCTGCTATTTTCCTTTGTGGCAGGTAATCCAACATATGGTTATATATTTTATTATTGTTTGTGTGTTTGATATCAGTGTGCTACCCCTGTGTGCCCCCCATACACTCACACACACACACACACACACACACACACACACACACATTGATTCTGGGCTTGGCCACATTTCTTGCTTTGGTCAATGGGACATTAACAAGCATGATTCAAGCAGAGCTTGATAAGCTTTTGCATATTAGGAAGGTGATGAAGGGAACACTGAACTAAGGAGTCTCTATGAGAAAAGTATATCCTAAGGCCTGACAGTACTGGGTCATGGAGGAGACCTGTTTTTGGCAGTGGGGGAGGGTACAGTTATATCAGCGGAAATCACCCAGTTACCCTCTATCTCAAACAAGTTGGGCTCAGTGGGTAATAAGCCAATAAGACAAGAGTAAAATACCCAGGCAAAGTTCCCTGACTATTCCCTCTAAATTAGCCAAGGGGCTGGGAAGACTAAGATACCCCACCCAGGGTCTGAACAGCCATCAGGAGTATTCCCTGAAGAAACAGTCATGGTTGAGGTGTCCTAACTGAATGTCCCTACCTTTGATACCTGAGATAGTAATGTCAAATGAGGGACAGTCCCCCGGATCCATCCATCTATTGCTTGATGGGCTGTTAATGACCTCTCAGGCATAAATTACTAAATTGAAATTTTAAATGTAGGAGGAATTGAGAGGTAAGCTAAAATGTTTTAACACCTGTGGATCCAGCTTTACTTATAAATGTGGCTAATAAAAAAAGGAAGCAGATCATGCAGGAGGGAGGGAACAGCGGTAATGAGAAGCCCAGTGGACCAGAACCCAGGTCCCTTCTCTCCCTGTGGATGGACCCCAGACCCTGTTGCTCTGACCCATCAATATAAAAATCAATTAAAATTGAATCAGAGCTAAATGTGAAAAGGAAAAAATATTAAACTTTTTGAAGATAACATAAGAAAATACTTTATGACCTCAAGATAGGCAAAGATTTTTTTATTTTTTACTTTTTTTTATTTTTTATTTTTTTTAATTTTTACCACATTTATTTGACATCATGATTTCTTAGTCCTTACTGGAGTAGTTGATACAATTTGGGGAAATAAATACTTCCTTCCCTTTTTTGTTGCTTGTGTGTTAGTAGAGGTGGGAAGAATGGAATATGAGAGAATAAGTAAAGGGTCTAAGAAATGGAAAGATGGAGAAAGGAAATGAGGTTGAAGATAGAGTGAGTGTTGAATTGAATGCCTTCTCTAAATAAGCAGTATTAAGCAACAGAGTACAAGATTGACAGCATGAGTGTTTTCTTCTCACATGGATTTCTGAAAGTGTGAAATAATATGAGACCACACTGACGATACATTAATTATTCAGCATCATGGTACAAGTTTCCTATTAGACATATGTATATTCTTTTTTTTTTCCACTTTTTAATTTCCATAGATGACATTATTCATGAAGTGTTTTTAGTATATTATTTAGCAAATATTAATTTGATGATATAAACCAATATTAGCAGAAAACACTGCAAGTTGCCATGTGAAGGTCCTTCTTTCTAGAAACACTTAATTTTACATTTAGAACTTCCTATCAGAGGAATATCTTGAAGGATACTCCTCTTTCAGTTGGGTTTACAACTCACCTGCAACATTAAATGCAAATTAAATAACAATCACACCTTAGTTAAAGGTTTGTATGTAACAGCCCCTTACTATTATAAATCAATGTCTTGTCCAAATAGTAACTGTAAATAAATTGTTTTTGTTTAACCTTTTTCTTCTCCAATTTCCTTTAATGTTTTTATCCAAATGATTTGGTGCTCCATAAATGACTGTAAGGCAAAGTTGCCTCAGTGCTGGAGATGCCTTCACAAAGACCAGAATGTATGCAGATAACCCTGCATTGTGTTCATCTCATCAGTTCTGCCCAATCCACAGGGGTGAAAAATGGATGAGATTTGATGTCTTCAACCCCAGCAACACCAGCACCAAGACGCTCCACAGGATTGAACTGTAAGAGCTGTTGAATAAGTGAGCGAGCCTCTTCAGAGACACATTCTGGCATGTTCAAAGTAGTGTGAGTATTTATTCCTGCTGGATGGCACTTAATCAGAGTCTTGCCAGTGAGAAGTTCAAAGAGGACAGCACCCAAACTCCACCAATCACAGGCTTCGGTTTCTTCCGTGATAGCTCCAACCTCTGGGGCACAGTACATTCTCTCTATGGCATGGCAAAGATTTTTTAAAAAAACACAGAAACCATTAACCATAAAGGAAAATATTCTTACATTAGACTTTCTGAAAATTAAGAATTTCTGAAGTTGCCATTAAAAGAGTAAAAGAGGGGAGTATATATAGCTCAGTGGTTGAACACCTGCTTTTCATGTATGAGGTCCTGGGTTCAATCCCTAGTACTTCCTAAAATAAAAAAAAGAGTAAAAGACAAATGGCATGATATATATCTCCAAAAAAGGAGTCATAGCCAGAATGTTTACAAGTCTCCTTCAAATGAATTAGAAAAAGACAAAACCTACTATTAAAATAGACAAAAGACTTTACAAAGGGAAATTCAAATAGCCAATAACATAAAAAAAATTTTCAGCATCATTAATCATTAGGAAATGCAAAATAAAACCACATTGAGATACCATTACACACTTACCACAATGTTTCATTTTTTAATGAATTGACAATAGCATGAGCTGCTAATGATATGAAGCAACTGAAATTCTCATGTTCATTGGGTAATAGTAAAAATTCTTACCACCACTTTAGAAAACTGGTAAGCAATGAATAATAAAGATAAATATACACATGTCCTATAACTTAGTAATTCTAAACCTAAATATATACCAAATAGAAATTCATACATATGCATATGTGGTGGTTTAAAGCTGTCTGTATCCCAGAAAACATGTTCTTAAATTTAATCCATTCCAATGGGTATGAACTAATTGTAAGTAGGACCTTTTGATGAGGTTACTTTAGTTAAGGTGTGACTCACTTCAGACAGCATAGGCCTTAATCCTATTATTGGAGTTCTTTATAGTAAAATGAAATTGAGACAGAGAGACAGCCACAGGAAACAAGAACCTGAAATGGAACCCAGAAGAGAAGGAAGAGACCAGGAGATGCCGCCATGTGACAGAGGATCTATGGTCACTAGCAGACCCAGAATGCCACTGTCTTCAAGGAGAAAACAGCACCTTGATGATGCCTTGATTTGGATTTTTTACCAGCCTCAAACCAAGAGGAAATAAATTCCAATTGTTTAACATGACCCATTTACCATATCTGTTTGAGCAGCCTAAGTAACATAACAGAAACTATGGAAATGAAAGGTACAATAATGGAGATTAAAAATAAACTAGAGGGGAACAGATGTGGCTCAAGCAGTTGAGTGCCTGCTTCCCACATGGGAGGTCCTGGGTTTGATACCCAGTGCCTCCTAAAAACAAAACAAAACAAAACAAAACAAAAAAAGCAAACAACAAACAAGCAAACAAAAAAACCAACTCAGGGGAGCCAATGTGGCTCAGTAGTTGAATGCTGGCTTCTCATATATGAGGTCCCAGACTCAATCCCCAGTCCCAGTACCTCAAAACAAAACAAAATAAAACAAAAAAACCAGAGGCATACAACAGCAGATTTGAACAGGCAGAAGAAAGAATCAGTGAACTAGAAGACAGGACAATTGAAATCATACAGTCAGAAAAATACATAGAGAAAAGAATAGAAAAAATTGAACAGTGTCTAAACGATTTGAATGACAACATGAAGCAAACAAACATATGCATCACGGGCATCCCAGAAGAAGAGAAGGGAAAAGGTGCAGAAAAATATTTGAGGAAATATGGCCCAAAATTTCCCAACTCTTGTAAAAGACTTAAATATACATGACCAAGAAGTGTAGCTTACTTCAAACAGAACAAATCCTAATAGACCTACTCTAAGGCACATATTAATCAAAATGCCAAATGCCAAAGATAAAGACAGAAGTCAGAAAGCAGCAAGAGAAAAGTAATTCATCACATACAAGTGATCCTCAATAAGACTAAGTGCTGATTTCTCATCAGAAACCATGGAGGTGAGAAGGCAGTGATATATATACAAAAACAAGAAATATAAATATGATATATTTAAGGCACTGATATATATACAAAAACAAGAGTGTAAAAGGGATCAGTAAAATACATCACAAAAGATCAATAATACAGAAAAGGAGGTTGCAATAAAGAAAAGAGAGACAAAAAATAATAAGATATGTAAAAACCAAAGGACAAAATGGCTAAAGTAACTATGGGCTTTACAATAATAACACTGACTGTTAATGGAGTAAACTTCCTAATCAAAAGATACAGACTGGCAGGATGGATTTTTAAAAGCAAGATCCAATTGTGTTGTTTACAAGAGACTCAACTTAGACCCAAAGACATGAAGAGGTTGAAAATGAAAGTCTGGAAAAAGATCTTTCATGCAAATAGTAACCAAAGGGTAGCTATACTAATATTGGACAAGACAGACTTGAAGTCAAAATCTGTTACAAGAGACAAATAAGGATACTATATTAATAAAAAGGTCAATCCACCGAGAAGAAATAATAAGCAAAAATATTTATTCACCTAAACACAGTGCCCCAAAATACATTAGGCAACACTGTCAAAACTGAAGGGAGAAATAGCCACCTCTACAATAACAGCTGAAGACTTCAAAACACCACTCTCATCAACAGATAGAACCTCTAGGTTGAAGATTAATAAGGAAACAGAGAACTTGAATAATATGATAAATGAAGTAGACCTCAGAGAAATATATAGAACTTTGCACCCCAAAACAACAGGATATACATTCTACCCAAGTGGATCATTCTCCAGGATAGACCACATGTTGGGTCACAAAACAAGTTATAATAAATTTAATAAGGTTGAAAGATTGAAATTATACAAAGCATCTTCTATGACCATAATGGAATGAAGCTGGAAATCAATAACAGGCAGAGAACTGGAAAATCCACAAAAATATAGAAGTTAAATTAAAAACTCTTAAACAATCAGTGGGTCAAAGGAGAAATTACAAGGGAAGTCAGTAAATATCTTGACACAAATGAAATCAAGAACACAACATATCAAAATGTATGGGATATAGTGAAGGCAGTGCTGAAAGGAAAATTTATACCCCTAAAGGCTTACATTAAAATAAGAAGAAAGGCAAACTTCTGGGAAGATGGAGGAGTAGGAAACTCCAGGACTCAGTCCTACCACCAAAACAACTATAAACAGGCAGGAACTGTCTGAAACAACTATTTTGAAACTCTAGAGGCCAGAAGAACACTATACAGAATCCAAGGAAGAGTGTAAGAGGCAGATAAATTAGAGTAAAGAACTGTAAATTGCTCTCTCCACATGGTGGCTTCTGGTGCCCACCCCCATTGTTGCTGCAGGCCACTGTGTGGTCCAGCCCCTGGCTAGCTGCTGATGGTAGAAGGGGATTTAAAAATCCTCTTCCCAAAGAATAGGGGTGGGCATGGCTGATTACTGATCATGGTTTTGTTGGGGTTTTTTTAGGAGGTACTGGGGACTGAACCCAAGACCTCATACATGGGAAGCAGGCACTCAACCACTTGAGCTACATCTACTCCCCTGATCATGGCTTTTGATTAATGAATTTGGATAGTTGGGTCCCAGCTCTGAGGGTAGCTACACTGGACAAAGATGGCAGAAGCCATTGTTTCAAACCCCATTCACCCAAAAGAGGGTGGAGATGGTGGGGATTTAAAGATGCAGCACCTCCTTGGGGCTGTGGAGGGCAGTTAGTTGAATGGCTGCATTTTCTGGGCAGGCCAGAAAAGCTCAGATTTGGGGAGCCATTGGAGAAGTTTTTGCACCCTTCCTTACTCCCTCCACAGGGCACTTTGGATCCAGTCTGCACTTCCTTCATGGGTCCCAGGACCTGTTTTGGCTGGGAAATACTGACTTGGGAAAGTCTTCCCTGGGATGACCCACCTCCCAGAATTTGCCCTCTAGACAAAGCAGCATGAGACAATGAAAAGAGTGTAAAAATCTAGACAGGTAGACAGTCTGGTACAAAGGCCTGCTAACTTCAAATACTGGGAGAGGAAAGTTTATCCCCTGGGAAACAGAGGGGACAACCAAACTCCTGTAAACAGGAGTACTCCAAAAGAAGTAACAAGCAAATGTTACCAGGACAAGACAGAGGCCCAGAAAGACAGGGAAAACCCTGCATACTGCATTCACCTTGGGCAAACCTTCCTGATAGGAGGGTTGAAGCTCAAGAAAACTATCTTATCATGAGCTGGTTGTTTTCAACAATTTATTGCATTTGACTTTCATGCACTAAACTCACTTCACCTTATTGAGGCATAAAATTTTAGGGGTAAGAGGCATCAGAAATCATTAAATGCGGTGTTTCTTTTATAGATGAATAAAGTGAGATCCAGAGAAAGGAAATAAATTGCCCAAAGTAACACAGCAAGTTCAGGAGGTTGGAACCAGAAATCGGGTCATTTATTGTCAAGTCCTGTGTCCTTTCCACTGTACAGTGCAGTGTAAACCACATCAGCCCTATAAACCACAGGCTTGTTCCAGGCCCCAAGTCAGATCCATGGGCTGTATTGATTCCACACAACACTTTTAATTTTCAGTGTTGGCAAAGATATTTGTTTCCATGTACCACTTTGCCTACATTACCTTGGCCCTCTAGTGTTTCCATGTACCATGTCACTTATAGCTAACATGTTTCATGTTGTTTATATATATTCTGAGTTCCTGTGCCCTTGTTTTAGTTTGCTAAGGTACTCAAAGCAGATACCATAAAATGTGCTGCCTTGTAACAATGGGAATTTATTAGTTTACAAGCTTACAGATTTGAGCCTGAGAAAAATGTCCAAATCAAGGCATCATCAGGTGAAGACTAGCTGTCAGCAATCCTGGACTCCTCTATCACATAGCAAGAGACATGGTGGCATCTGCTGGTATCTCCTTTTTCATCTGAGTTTCATTGATTTCAGCTTATTGCTTCCATGGCTGTCTCTCTCTGAATTTCATTCTCTTATAAAGAACTCCAGTAAAAGGATTAAGACTCAAACTTGGCCATGCCTTGACTGAAGTAACCTAATTTAAAAGGTCCTATTTACAATGGGTTTACACCCACAGGAATGGATTAACTTTAAGAACATGATTTTCTGGGTTACATACAGTTCCTAACCACCACAATCTTCACTCTGGACCCCCAAAAGACATGTGCTTTCCATATGCAAAATACATTTATTCCATCATAATATCTCAAAAGCCTTAAATCATTACAGTGACAATATTACGTACAAAGTCTCATCAAAATTGGTTATAGATGTGGTCTATCCTGGAGCACAATTTGCCTCCAGCTATGGACCTGTGAAACCTAGAGAACAAGTTATCTCCTTCCAATATACAATGGAGAGACAGTCATAGGATAAACATTCCCATTCCCATAGGGAGAAACTGGAAGGAAAACAGGGGTCATGAGTCCCAAACAAATGTGAAACCCTGTAGGGCATACTCCATTAAATTTCAAGGTCTTTGAGTCACCTATAGAATGATACTTTGTCCTGCAGGCCTGATGTAGTGGCATCCATGCCTTTCCAAAAGCTTGTGCAGCAGTCATGCTCTCCCTAAACACTGGGGTGAAGGCTTCAACATTTTCAAGCATTGGGGTGATGGCCAAGGTTTCAGCTCCACCCTTGTAAAGCATTGCAATGGAGGCCGGACTCTAATTTCCACCCTCCTTAAACATTGGGGTGGTGGCCAGCCTCTCTGCAGTTCCTCAGGCATCTGAGAAAAAACTTGGGGCGGGGGCAGTATTTAACACTCTTCCTGAACAATGGGGCAGAAGGCTTGCCCTCTCCAAGTACTGGGGCATACTCATCCTTTCCACACACATGGGTGGGTCTGCTTTCTTGGACTAAGAAGATGTCTTTGGTCCAGACCTCAGCTTCCATGCTCCTGCCCTCAAAGTGATTTTTCCTTCAATCTGTCCCTTTTCTGTCCCTTTTAGTCCTGGCTTGCAGTGGCTCCTTTTGTACAGTTCTTATAAGAAAACTTGTTGGTTTCACATGTAGTACATAGGGGTCCAAACCATCAGACAAAATAAATTCTACATATCTGAAGTCAGGGGATGCTGGATTCCTGTAGGATCTTGGCTATGTTGCATAAAAGAATTTAAGAACATGCCAATTTAGTTAAGTCAGTAAAAATAGTTTATTAAGAAATGAGAGAAAAGAACAGAAGTACACACCCAAGATGTGTATGCGGGCTCCTCAGGCAAAGAGAGAATATTTGGGGTTGGGGGACTGCCTTTATTAAGGCTGTTCTTCACTCCTCCCCTTTCCTAATGTTGGGGGAGGAGCCCAAGCTGTTTGCTGTTCTGATTCGTTACCCCACCTGTTAGCTCTTAGAGGACCAATAGTGAGGATTTTAGTTGGGGTTATCTGGGACCTCCCTTTGACTCTGGAGAGTTCCAAGTGGAATCTTGTGACCAGGGTCTCAGCGGGGTCTTTCTGGCCTTGTTCTTAGTAGCAGCCTTCCCTAAGGGGGTTTCCAGGTGGGGTCTCATGGCCATGTTCACTACTGGGTCCCAGCTGTGACTCATCTTTTCCTCTTTTCCCTATACTAACCTGCCTCACACCCTTTCAGGATAACTGCATTTCCAGTCTTGACTTGCACTGAAATGGTTGATGGGTTCCATGTTCAGTTAAATCCTTACATGGAGCACTATTCTCTGGGGACTAATTTTCCAGAAGTTCAGAATTTTTCAAACCTTCAATTTCTGGTTTCTTTGTGCCCAGAAGTTCAGTTCTCAGCTTATCCATTTCCTCTCATATTTCACTATAAGGTGCAAGGAGAAACCAGGCAGCACTTTCCACATTTAGTTTGGAAATCTTGGCTAAATATCCAAGCTTGTCACTTTCAAATTCTGCCTTCCATCTGACACCAGTACTCAATTTTGCCAAATTCTCTGTCACTTTTAAAAAAGGGTCACCTTTCTTCCAACTTGCAATGACACATTCACCATCTCTGTCTAAGGCTTCACCAGAATTACCTTTAGCGTCCATATTTCTACCAACAGTCTCTTCAAAGCAATCTAGCCTTTTCTATCAAGCACCTCACAATTCTTCATGGCTTTACCCATTACCCAATTACAAAGTCATTTTTTAAAACATTTTTTGTGTTTGCAATAGCAGCATCTCACTCTTGTGGTACTAATAACTGTTTTAGTTTGTTAAGCTGCTAAAGCAGATACCATAAAATAAGTTGGCTTTTAACAATGGGAATTTATTAGCTTACAATCTTGAGGTTCAGAAAAATGTTCAATTCAAGGCATCATCAGGTGATGCTTTCTTCCCACTGTCTACAAGCCAACCTTGGACTCCTCTGTCACATGACAAGGCATATGGCGGCATCTGCTTGTTTTACCTTCTCTTCTGGGTTTTGTTGCTTTCAGCTTATTGCTTCCAATGCTTTCTTTCTCTGTCTGTATTTCATTCTCTTATAAAGGACTCCAGTAAGAAGTTTAAGATCCATTCTGGTCTATACCTTGACTGCAGTAGCCTATTCAAAAGGTCCTACTTACAACAGGTTTATACCCACAGGAATGGATTAGCTTTAAGGACATGATTTATTGGGGTATATACAGTTACAAACCACCACAACCATTATGGTAGGTTATATCATTATCCCTATGATTTTCTGTAATCCCTACACAAAAATTATATATCACTGCCTGTAATGGTTAGGCTAATGTGTCAACTTGGCCAGGTAATTGTGTCCAAGTGTTTGGCCCAGCAAGCACTGGGCTAATTGTAATACAAGAGCATTTATGGACTTCGATCACCAGTGAGTTTACTGAGTGGATGGCTGAGTACATCTGCATCAATCAAGGAGATTGCATCATCAATGGGTGATGCTTTTATCCAATCAGTTGAATGCCTTGAAAGGGGAAGTGATCTCAACATTCAGAGAGAATTTCCCAGCTTGTCATTGGACAGCCAACTTCTCCCAGAAACTCATCAAGGACCTTTCATCAGACTTTCATCGGAGCCCCTGGTTTGCAGCCTGCCTGCAGAACCTGGATTTGTGCATCCCCACAGTCACATGAAAGACTCTTTCAAAATCTCATATTATTGACAGATATCTCCTGTTGATTCTGTTTCCTGAGAGAACCCTGACTAATACAGCTTGGTACCGGGAGTGGTTCTTGAGGA